>JAQFXL010000092.1:0-34199 GCA_034693445.1 Edwardzetes edwardsi | reverse complement strand
AGAGAGAGAGAGAGAGAGAGAGAGAGAGAGAGAGAGAGAAAGAGGGAGATAGAAAAATTTTTAGCTCCTTTTCTATTATTTTCTTTTCCACTCTTCTCTTAATATCGATTTATTCTTTTTTTTATCGCCGTTTTTCACATATTATTAAACTTATATTATTAGAGATGTTTCTCTTCGACCACAATATCATAACTATTTTCATTGCAATAGTTGTGAATCGAATGCTTATAGTTTAGACTTATGTTTGTCCGACTTTTCTCGGTCTAAGTCATCGGTTTAATCCTAGAAATACTGTCTGAGAAGAGTTTTTTTTCATTCTGTGTTATATTTTGTTAGTTTTAATCAATAAAAGCTATGCTGAGGTCCACAAAGTTTGCCATAAGATGTAGAGAACAGAGGAATCAGAAGAGAAAATGATTGACAAAACAAAATACTTTATATATAAAGTAATATCTTCTTAGGAAAGCGAGTAAAAGAAAAGGCAAAACAGAGAACAGAATAAAGTCTAATACAAAGAAAGAGAGAGAATGTTATGTCAGAAAAGACGAATTTATTCCAAAAGGAAGACCATAACAGCTGCTAATAATTGTCTTTAATTCTATTCATTAGACTTCAAATAGAATTAAAATAGATTTGTCTACAAAAAGGACAAAAACAAGAGTTTTCTCGCATAGAAGTTGTCTAACAGAGCGCTGTTGTTATGTATATCCTATCGTTTCATACAATTCATAGAATATATGAATGAAAAACAAGGAATTGATTTAAACAAAAGATTAAAATTTTTATACATTTGTTTATAAATAACATTAGATTTTGAAATATATTCATAGATTTTTTCGTTTTGTCGCTACAAATGATAAAACAACAGTTGATTTGAAATTGTGTTTAACATTGTCTACAAAAAGAGAAGAAAATCAATTAACAGAATAAATGGCAGGAATTTAATTATTACAAGAATTTCTCACATATTATATCCCGTTTTCGCTAATTTTTAACTGTATTTTATTACATCTTAAATAAGATTTTCGTTTCTTTTCTTTTATATACAGTATATTGTATTTTGAAACTAAACTATGGAATGGTTTAAATCCATGGATTATAACCTCTTTTTCTTGTGGCCAACACAACATAAACTCTTAGTTTCTCTCTTCTATAGTAGTATTTGAGATATGATTGAACTCTTATTTGATGAGATATGATATTGTTATACAATTTGAGGCCTTCTTTTGCGAACATTATTATTATATCTATCGTCGAATCGTTTTTCACTTCGAAAAACATTTTTCATTTTTTTTGTGTCCAACACTTTGAAAGCGAGCGAACCATTTATTTTTGTGATCGGCATCGAGTAGTTGAGCAATAAAAGCAATTTTAACACAAAATTATTTGTTAAGAAGACATTCCCGCCATTGAGTGGAGCAGTAGAGACCACTTATAACTACAAAACAGGCCATCATTTCCATTGGTTATCAAGTTTTTCATTTTGGTAGCATTTTTCATGTAATCCTGTAGTAATAGACTGTTTTCATGTGTATGTTGTGTGTATGTGTGTCCTCTTCTAGGAAAGTGCTTTGTATGACAAGTGAAGCAAAATCTCTAATTAACGCAAACAATGACTGATAACAAGTTACACAAAATTAAGAGAAAATACATTACTTTCTATAAATAACTCTATTATTGAACGGAAAATACTATAATTACAGCTCTATATTAATAATTTTAGAATGAATTTTTCAGCCACTAAATACCTAGATGATACTTATTATATGATTAAAATACATAACAGTTTTCTCTATAGTAATGGTTTTGTACTCTTGTGAACTTGTTTTGTAATGGTATAAAAAGCTCAATGAAATATATTCATCAAATTTATAACGATTCGATTGAAGTAATATCGGCTTAATTTACTCGTCAGTAATGAAACTAATGAATTGAAAAATTTTAATGAATGTCAGATAAAATTTTCTTTTTCTAATAGATTATTCTTTTCAGCCAAAAATTATTATTTCCATTCATTAGAGAGTTTTTGAATGAAACCTCTTTTTCATAAAGATTTCTAAGATTCGATCAAAATTAATGACTACAAGAATATAATACTTTATTATATGACTCTAGTTTTTACTCAACAAAAATGCTATTAATTTATTCCTATATTTCACGAAAGGATTTTTAGTCATAGAATATGCTTAACCGATAAGATCTGGTTATTAGTGAAGACTTTTTATATTCGTATCTTAAGAATAATGTGATCATAATTTTGTCACAAATTCCTCGAGTCTTACGATAGTATGAAAAACGACATTTGATTTTTCTGTTGGTTTCACTTTTTCACTGTTCATCGATTAGAGCCAAGAATTTTCTCTTAATATTTACATCAATAAACTGACGGCTCAGTTGAGTTGACTCTTTCCTCAACTTATTTTCTTCTTAACTTATTTTTCTTCTTAAAGTCATTCTCATATAATCTCTCATTTTTTTGTCCAACAAATTTTGTGCTAAACTTTTTGCTTCTCATTGCAAATCATAAATCAAAAACTTGAAGCCATTAAAAGCAATATAAATAAATATACATTTTATACACTCTCTTACTATTAGATTCATAAAAATGATGACTTTGATTGAGTGATTGAGTTTTCAATGGTGAGCCTAAACACTGATCTGAGTTTCCTTTTCACTAGAGTACAGTTCATAAAATTAGTTTTTTCTGGTATTACCGACAGAAGCGCTGATAAATCAAAATATCTATGAATTGGACGAACATAAAGAAGATTATTCCCTAAATTCTTTAAACTCTATTGAATTGAGTATTTTTCTGCAAAAATAACACAAAAATAATTTACTTCCTATCGAATCGATATTCTGTTGACTTTCAATACAGAATTTGGTCGCTTATTCTGAGCCAGAAATCAAATTATGGGTTATATATACATTCAATATATGTATATTCAAGAGAAAAGTTATGCAAATCTTATTTTCGTTTGAATTCTTAAAAATTAATACAAATTGAATGTATTTTTAATACAAAAGCAAACATTAGCCCTAAAAGTGAAGAATTGATTTCTTGAAATTTTCTAAAAAAGCATCCTTGGGGATAATCTCTACAAAAGAAGTATTAACTTATTTATGTCTTCAAACCGATTCTGTTTTCATTCGATAGCATTTTTGTTTGACTTTTTCGACGACGAAAAAATTGGTCACAAATATTATATAATGTAATGAATGTAATGACAGTCAATATCAACAAAAAATAAGTTAATATCCGACGAAGAAAACAAACTTAAAGTCTGACAATAAATATCTGAGTCAATCATATAATAATAAATACCTTCTCTCTCTAAAAACGTATGAAAATTGTGAGCAATTGTTTCGAAATATAAGTTCATTTTCGTAGTAAAATGTTCTTGTTATTAAATTCTCATTCAATAGAATTAATGGACAGAATTTAATTTGTTTTGACTTCAAAATGTTTTACTTTACCGGATAGTAAGTCGGGAAAAAACACAAAAAGGACAGCATAAAGGAATGGCATAATATTTAGTCATCGCGTTCACTAATTAAAGGATGAGTTAATTAGAGATTTTGCTTCTAATTTCATAGACTGAAAGTCACGCAAAGCAACAAATTTTTTTCATAAATAATTAAAATATAGAAAATGTCTTTTTTTACCCAAAAGTTTTCGTTTTTGTTCCGCACTTTTATAACCAATATTTTTGAATAAACTTTTATATGTCGTTAGAAAATTCGTCGATTAGTTCCAGAGGTTTAACTCTTCATATGTCAGAGAAAAGTGCAAAACATTTACTTTTTTTGGTCAAATCATCATTAATTAAACACAAGTCTGGTATTCATTTTGGTATTCTTTAAGCCGTTAATCGTGGAAACGCCAGCCGACTGTTCAGTCACTTTGCAGAGAGTTCTTTCCCAATGGATGTGCAATGGATTCGCACAACCATTTTGTGTGTCTTATCATCGGCTGTCATTACTCAGAATCAGAGATACATCGAAATCAATACTTGTTTTGCATTTTTATTAATACAATTGAAAGGGACGGCAATGCAATCAATCAAAGAGATTGAGATTTCTTTTTGTTTCCATTTAATTAATTTTATTACTAATAGTTTGGATTATAAACATCACGATAATAGTGGCGATCGTCAGGCCATCGAGTCCTGTCTATACTTCTGCTGTCCATACACCTGTCCATCACTGCTCTGTCCACTCCACTCCATTTGCGTTCAGTTCTCCATGGAGGGGTTGATGGCGGGCCCGGTGGTAGTGGACCATTGATTGGGCCGTGGATCAGAGGTGGTGTTCGACATTGAAGTGGTGGAGGCGGAGGATTGGAAAGACTTGGTCTATGCATCGGATAGAGTGGTGGCGTTCGTATAAAATTTGTAGCATTTGGCGGCGGTAGAGGTGGCGGTAATTGTCCGCTCGGATCGAGTGGCGTGTTATGAAAACTTCGAAGACTTTGTCTGCTGGCAGTACTTCTTGTGCTTTCACACCGACATCTCGGGTCAGAGCGACTGACTTTTCGTTGTATTTCATCGGCTCTCAGTTTATAGGCTAATATAAAAGCAAATGCAACCAAGATTATTTTGGGAACCGTTAGTACATATATTTGTGTGGACACGTCTCCCGTCACCGGATAATTAGGTATTCGAGTCCAACCAAATGGCAAAATACTGAACACTTGGTTTAACATAATTAGCAAATGAATGCAACCGTAGATTATCAGCAAAAAATAGTTTTGGTAATTGAGTCCACACAAGCAGACGATGGACAGACCGCACATAAATGTGGCCACAATCGCCGATTTGCCGCTCTCGTAGCCATCGATCACAATAGTTGGGTACGTGAAGCCCCAGAAGGCGGCGATGAACATGGCCACCAACGAGATCACATTACACACCACTAGAGTACAGGTCATAAATGTATATCTGTTCATAACTAATAATCAGCGCCAATCACAGTAATGCACTCAACAGCCGGCGCCCAACAGTTCGCATACGACTGGCCTCCAGTGCTGGTCGTCTGCAGACTTTTTGCAGATCTGACCGCTGCTGCAAATTATGATTAAAGAATTGAGCGTTGAATCACTTGATTGGTTGTGCACTGGATTCTCCATTTTGCAGACACTTCAATATTTACCACTTCTTTGCATCGAGTCATGCGTTTCACACAATCGCACAGTCAGTCAAGTCTCGAGTCGAATAAAGATTGCATTTTATCGATCGTTTTGTCCAAAAAGGCTTTTGCTTTCACATACAAAAAAGTTTGCGTTTAACTGACTTTAACTCAACATTAGATATGGTGTTGAATGACATCTAATTAAATAACTTATAATTTTAAACAAAAATTATTTCCTTATTCTGTGTCCAAAACACTATGACTTCGAATATTTCATAAACAGAGTAATCAGAGTCTGTTTGCAAACGATTTCATCGATTCATCCAAAGCTCATATGTTTTGATGAGTCGATAAAAATAGATTCGGAGAAAGCATTCAATCGGTTGACAAGTGATTTGAGCCTTACTTTTATGAACTTTTTCTCTCAATTAACATATGCTTTGAGTTAACTTTGTATTCAATGCGATACAAGAATTCAATTCATCTGACAATAAGTGTGTTTCACATCCAATACAACACCACTTCTGATTAGAAAAGGGCTAAAAATCATTAGACGAATAAAATTTAATTATTTTGTCACAAAATCACTCTTCAAATAAAGACTTCAAATGAGAAGTTCATCAAAGAGTTTGCACTCAATTAAAGTGAATCCTAAACAAAAACAGATGAAACTAAACCATTTGGGAACACAATATTCAGATAAAAGTTTCTCTAATATTGAATATTCTTCTTCTTCTTCTTCCTCTTCTTCTTCTTGTTGTGATGTTTGCGAACAAACTGTTCGATAATTCCGTAATAATAAAGACTCGAGTCTTGCAATCAGTTGACTCAAAGAAAATTGTTATCCAAAGATAAGAATCAATAGAAATGAATGACTTTATATCTCAATTGAATAATATTTATGTCAAACACTTGAATATTTTTCTTATCAGATCAGCAAAATAACTATTGGATTCCCAACACAATAGAGAGGAACGACTGTTTGAAAATCGAGAGTACCAGAGCTCACACAGACTTTATACAATACAATTATTTACAATACGCATGACTTCTATTGCAAGAGCATTGAAATCGAAGATTCTTTATCACAAAAAATTTCAAAAACCAAAAATAATTTTTGTGTTATGTATCAGAACTGACTTTAAAATATTCAAATCCCTTATAATTAGATGATTTGCATTTCAGAAATGATTTTAGTCGTTATTCACAAGAATTGATAAGAAAAATATTCTTCACTGCAATTCATGCGACAAATATATCGCCTTTTTCTCAATTTAAGTGAAACTTTTGAATAAAAAGTCGGATTAAATGCATTCATCAGATAATTGAATAATATTTCTCCATTAGTAGAGTCGGTGCCATAAATATGAATCCATTTGCAAGTGTTTGAGCAAAGAATAAAACCCAATGTGAGATGAAATGAACTCTCTGTTTGCTTCAATGACTGGCGAAACACAGATCACGACTAACCCATTGATTAATCTCTCGTTTCTCTCGAAAATAACAAATTATTCATTCATTTGTTGGTCGCCTTTTGACCTAATATTTTGCTGTTTTAGTCGAGTATCAAATGATTGGAATTTAATTCTCGGCCACACCTTTACTCTCTGTACTCCCTGTAATCCCTATACTCCCGATAATCAATGTTTTCATTCAACAAATTCTTCGTTCATTTCTCGAACGCCGACACAAGTGTTGCGATCAATAAAAACAAAGAGAAAACTGATGACAGAAAATAATTATTTACTAATCAAAGCCATTGAAAGTGTGAGTCCAACCGATCCATACTTTCACACATATTATAATCTATTGAATGAGAATTTCATGAAAAAACTTTTTGCCAATAATTTAATCGAAGTTTGAATTCAAAGACTTTTTTCATTTGCTTTTCTCCTAATTTAATGAATTGTCTGCGAGACTGGAATTCAATTTAATTCAGATTTCAATCTATAAATAGATTAAATAAATAGAAATTCGCGCAAAAAATTCAATAAATGTCAGGTTTGAAGACTAAAATCAATTAAACAAAAGCGAAAATCGAATCTCTATAATGTCCTAGTCAATATAGGAATTTTCCAAACTTTATTCAAATTATAATTTGATTTAATTACTGGTATTTTGTAGACTTGACTTCTATTATAAAAATCAACAAACTTTTCAGCTTTTCATTTCAAAACCTGCACTGGATTTGAATGAATTATGAAGAGCTCAAATGGTTCCGAACAAATTAATTTTTTTCAATAACTTGATCAATAGATTGCAAGTCATTATGGAACAAATAATTAATTAAATCATAAGTTGGATATTAGGCTAAGTTTTAGATGTATTGAAATAATTGTGATCTCAAAAGAGCTTTAATTATAAGAACTTTTAGTTTTATAAACTGTTTGTCAAAAGAGAAACACATTTTGTGACAAACAATCGATTGAATGCTCGAATCGATAGACTATTCGCTGTAAGGACTCTAATATCAAATGTGTGGAGAAGTGGTGCAGAACTCGACTATAAACTTGGCTCTGACTCTAACATTAGGCAAATATTTAACTCTATTCTCTCAGTGAATGAATTGTGATGTTTGACAAAATCTAATCGACAATTTGACGATACATTTAATGCATTTGATTCTGATATTTATTTTCCACTCGAAGACAATGGAAATATATTCGGATTATATTTGTTTTCCGGACCGAAATCCAAAATATTCATCAGATTTGCGTCAGAATTGACTGAAATTTGGCAAAAACCCAAATCAATAAAATGTGTTCACATAATATGCAAAATGTTTACCCTTTGGTGAAATACACTAACAGTGAATGACTGCAACACTTAGCTCTCAAGGATTTAAATAACTTTGTTTGACGTAAATTTCAGATTCATTTCTGGGAAATAAACCATTTTTTGCGCAAAAGTTCAAATCAAAAGTGAAAAACAATTACTAGTTTTGTGTCAAAACATTTCGAAGAAGTCATTGATTTCAGTGATCATAAAAATGTTGAAAAAAGAGAATAAATTCATTTTCGAAAAAGTTATTGATTTCTGGAGAAAAGCGCGAAATCTTTCCGATATTTTTAGTTCACGACTGAAATGTCAACTCTTATCGACTGAAAAGTTGAGCCCTTCCTAAGAATATCGTATATATATCCTCGACTTTTCATTAATGCATTGCTATTAAAGCTATAAATTGTTGCGATCCTAAGGAATAAAGTTCCCATAACTGTGTCCTTTAAGACAATTTATTAGTTCTTCTTCTTCTTCGTTGTCAACAATAATGCGGATTAAAAGATGGCTTCGAATAGAAATAATTGGTTTCAAAGACCAGTTAATTACATGCGAGACATCACTTTAGGCACTGAATCAATTTGTATTAAGACATTGTGCACAACCTCTGCCGCACACATTAACATATTATTCAAATATTCAATCAGAAGTTTCCCGACATGCAAATGACCATTCTCATTATACTTGGGCAGTGCTGATAAAAAATATCAATACCTGCATTTGATTTGAACAGATGTTTGCAAAACATTTACTGCAATTCGACTAACAATTGTTAGTGAACTGGGAGTAAGAAAGTAATTAATGACTTCCACGAGCCTTAACTTTAATTGCATTTCATTTGTATTTCGAGCAAAAATACAAATCAATATTTAGTGAATTTCTTGGAATAGACGAGAAGTCTAATGATTAGGACTGGAATTGTATTTTTGCCAACAAATTGATGACCCGGTAATCCATGACATCATTCAAAGTCACAAATAATATAAATTCAAATCAATAATGACTCTGAAGTTAAGGCACAAAAATATAGTTCAATCGAAAGCACCCGAAATCGATTGTCAGACAATTTGGTCAATAATTGCTAAAAATAACGGCAATAGACCTTCAAATTGACAAAAAAAAATGTGACACAAATAACCAATTTATTTGTTATATAAGAAAATGAGATTTTTTTTATTCTTGGCTCAAATTTGATTATTCTGTTCTAAGACGCAAAAAATCGAAAGCAAGTCATCCCAAGCGATGGAAAGACATTTAGAGCCACTTATTCACTGTTTTGTTGTCCATTACATCCACTGTTTTATCATTTATATCAATACAAACACAACTTAAACTCACGTTCCGATGGTTTTAAAGGAATTATTCAAAAAAATAGTTTTCACTGTCTTTTTGAGTAAATATAGTGAAATCTTTTGTGTCTCTCATATGATGTGTCGATAGTCTATTGAAATTCATGAAAATTCTGGTCTTTTTTCGAAGGATGTGTAATATTGTGTATCAGAAAACACTTTTCCTCTTATTTTCGTTATTGATTTTATTATTTTTCTTCGTCGGCACAAAAGGCGAGAAAATTCAGCGAAACTTTTTAATAAATTGAATTGAAATGAAAAACAGAGTTCTTTTGAGTTCTTTTTCTTGTTGTCTAAAGAAGATACAAATAAATCACTTCGGGTTAGAAAACAAAAACTTTTGATTCATAAGACAATGAATTGAATTAATTTTTCAAAACAACTTTCAAACGACTTAATCGAAAAATTAAGTTTAACTCAATTTAACGTTTTGAACAGAATTTTCAAATTATGGAACTACTCTCTGATTATTACCAATTTATTTTTCCTTCTAATTTCTATGTCAAATGGTTGAGCAAGGGCATTCCCCTTCACATCTCTGTTTCGTGAATGTATTGGTGATAAATTCCTTAAACTTTGACCTTTAATAAAATTTTCATTGCATTCAAAGTATTTTTGAGATTAAAATCAATGATACGAAGAGCGGACAGAATTGTTATTTGAAGCCATCCATCGATTTTACCATTGAATTGAATTTGGCGTCAATTTTGATACAAATGTTGGCAAATGTTTCATAATTTCAGTGAAACACTCATTTGATAGGAAAGCTGTTGAGTTGAACGACGTTTGAAACAAATCTAATTATGTTTAATATTTTGTGTTTAACTCATTCGTTAAATAAAGTCTGAATTTTCTTCGCTTCAGAATTTTAATACAACTTTTAATATAAATTTCATAAATTATAGCAATTTATATGCGGGTAATCACAGGAATATGCGATTCGTTTTCTTTCAACCATTAAATTGAAGACCAAATCCATTTTCAGCTATTTTTAGATAAAAACGTTTTTTAAATTTTGGGCAAAAATCTATAAAATAAAGGAAAACTGTTGTTCTTTGAAATATCACGAAATTAGAAGATTAGTTGAAGGGTCAGATCAACCCAATCGTGACATAAAGAGGAGGAAAAGACTCACAAATGAGGAAAACTTCTCTAAAATAAAGTTTTGATATTTTTATTAAGGAATCCAATGTTTTGAGACAATTATAAAAAAATAGGAAAAAATCCCTTCATTAATGAAGTTTCGCAACATTTTCATTAATTCTGTTTCTATATTCTGTGTCTATATTCTGTGCTCTTTGTATATATCCAGAATATAATGAGGATTTCAAATGGTTTTGTTTTTCATTCTTAACTGGAATTCATTTTAGACGCAAATTATACGCCAATGAAATTTAATTATGAGTTTGGCGTAAATACAGTCATTTTGAGCCCAAATTTAATATATAATTAAAATTTTAGAGAAAAATTATCCGAAAATTATCCGAAAATTATTAGAATTGGTGTCAATTCGTTTGGATTAATGACAGTAATAATGGAGTAATAAAAGAGCGAAAAATTTTCATCACTTCTAGCATTTATTAATAAAAAAAGGTCAGAAAAATAGTGGGAAAAAGAAACGTTTGTCTCTGAAAAGTCGATTTAATTGAATAAAATAAAAACGAGTCTATCATTAGTTAGAAGACGAGTAATGATAGGCTTTGAGAAAAAGGCATTCAATATATCTTTCATTTCATAATATGTCGATAATATGATGCAGTCATTACTGATTTTGTTGAATCCCTGGACCAATGGGTATATACACTGTTAGTCAATGTATTGAGAGGTGTTGTCGGAGTTATAGATAAGCTATCGATCAAATGGAGCTGTAATTCAAATGCAATTCCGTATCGTAAGAAATAACTCATTTATTCTGACCAATGGGTAACTGTTTAGCCATTCAAACAGTTATTTCTATTACTCGAAGCAAAGTATAGAGAAAATATTTGCCATAAATAAAAAGTAAAATTTATTCCTTCAATGAAATAAAAGCCTATAAATATTTAATACTTAAATGAATTAATGTAAAGGAATTCTGAGATATTCTGAGCTTTCTTTTAATAAGATTACAAATGAGTAGCATAAGAAAGGGTTAAGTATTCTAATTGAGTTATAAATTACTCAATCGTTTTGAAGGATAAATCACTGCAAAACTATTGCAAGAGTAGTATTCTTTAAGAGAGCACAGGAATAGAGATGAGGATAATTAAGTTATTCTGTTTTCCAATCCTATTAAACGGCTCAACATTTGACAGCTTTCGGACAATAATTTGATTTTTAAGAAGAAAAGTGAAATTAAATCATAATTAGATTTGAATGAGAAATGAATTTTCAATATCTTTACTCAAATAAGAAACAATCGATTTTCTCGTTTAAGTAATGAATAAATTATTCAAATAATTGAAATTTTGTGACTCGAAGTCAAATATTGAATCAAATTCTGGATCTGAATAATGAACTGTCTCTAAATGAATTGAATAAAATGTTTGAGTTCGTGGAGAAATTGGCGAAAATTGTGTACAATTTATTTGACAAACAGATTGCGCAGCACTTTATTCAACACAACTCTAAACTTAAGTCTATTAATCAAAAGATGAATGAAAATGTTGAAAAATTTTCTTTGAATACCAATCTATTTAGGTTTGAAAAATCGAAACAATTCAAGAAAACTCATTTCAGTCCCGAAATTCATTTGACATTTTCCTCTGAAACCTAATTATTGTGAATGAAAACGTTTTGAGCGAATTTTCTCGTATGAAGTCTGAAAATGTACTCAAATCTGACATTTCTTTGGTTGAAAGGCAGCGAACTTTCAATTTTGATGCTATTTTTGGCCCAAAAAGTAGTCTCCGATCGAAATGCAATTCGTTTATGACGTTTATAACCATTTATTTTTCCATTTATTTGAATTCAACTTTTATTGACTCAAATATTGAATATAAGTCCCAATTCTTTTCGATTCTATTATTATTATAACAGAAGAGTAAAGTTTGCATTGATTTTCAAACATTGATTGTAGGCTTAGAAATGGTAAGGAATAACAAAAATTGATAGAAATTCACATTCAGGTGAATAGGTTTGTAATCGTAATATTTTTTTTTCTGTTCAAAGACATTCACAAACAATTTTGTCGAAATTTTGGTCAGCCCTCACATTTTGCCTGAACCTCTGTGTGCATTAAAAATTCAATGTTGAATTGGAAATCTTGAGTCAAGCCTTTAGAGTGAGTTATTGATGTTTGACAATAAATTATTGATTCTTTCAAGAAATATAGAGTTGAATCAAATGAAAAATTAATTCAGAAGATTCGGAGCCAACTCTCGCTCGGAATAAGTATTGAGTCGGAATCCAAGCAAATTGAATATTCTTTCATATCTTATTGGATTTGAGGCGAAAAACTGATAAAACAAATCAATTAATGATTAAAATACCTTTGATTTAATCGAGGAACTAATAAATGGATTGGACTCAAAAAGTTCTATTAGTTGTCTGACAATAAATGCGAATAAAATAATAGGCATTCAATCAATAATTCATTAGTGCTGTGCAATGGAAGTGCTCTCAAATACTCCGAGAAGAAGACATAATCGGAGCAAAAAAATCGAGTCAATAGTTTCCTATTTTTAGCTGAAGGCTAACAAAATGCAAATATTTTATTATATAATTTGAATAAAACTAATCATAATTTTTATTCATTTTTAGTGAAAATCAGAATTGAATTCAAAGGAAATCCAATTTCAAAGAGTGTTCGAACACTTATTAGAGGGAAAGACAAGGCATTCCTTTCACATATATCTCAAGTTTGTGACCACGTTTTCTTATGTTGAGTGAAAGCTCATTGACTATTCTGTCAGTGCTTTCGGCCAATCGATAGTCATTTCAGGTGATAACTCCGCTCAACAGTAAAGACCTGTTTATTATTGAATTGTTTTCGCAACGATTACTCCAATCGATTCATTGAATTTGATCCGGATAATTATTTTGATCATTTTGTCGATTATTTATTCGATGAGTTTTGTCATTAATGTCGAGTATAAATAACTCATATCTTATTAATATAAAGAGTAAGCAATTTTTCGCCTGTTATTTCCCAATTCAAACGATGAGCAAGGTTGATTTAAATAAAAATCTATTCACACAAATGTGTTTCAAATATAGAATTGCATTTCACATAATATTAGAAGAAAAATGACTCTTACATTAATGAACTTGCTCAATATTTTTCATGCATTCGATTGAGATTAAAAGATTATTCCTCAACTTATAGCTGGAATATTCCCCCAAATAATGAATATACTGGAGTGCCATTATAATGAACATCATATATATAATGAATTTTTCTTTATAATCAACAACTTCTAGATTCCAAATTCACTTCAATAGACATTAATGTTAAAAGTAGTTCCTTATAGTCAACATTTGTTTCCTCTATAATGAGCGCTATGTTTAGACCACTCTAATAGAAAACTGTAGTAAAACTACTCCTTTATAATCAACAATAAATTTGACTCAAAATTCACTCAAATCTCTTAAAGAGTGTAAAATAACTGATTATTTGCAATAAATAGCAGTATTAGATGTCTGTAAAAATGTCTTCATTATAATAGCACTCTAGTGTACAACTTTACTTTCAGTACAATTGTATAGAAAATGATATATTCAGTGAAAAACTATTGGAAATCTAATCATTTGATTTCTGTCTATAGTCAGTAAAACATTGATTTACGACAAGTCTAACAATTAGTTGTCTGTCCACTTGACTGCAAACTCCTTTGTTATAAACACGCGTTTAACCATATATTCGGTAATTTAGTTTCAAATAATAACTATTTAATATTTTTTCAATAATTTTAATTTAAATCAGGATTTTCTGCTAATATTAGAATACAATGAAAACTCTGATCGGAATAGTTTTGGACGAGAGTTCCAGTATGTGGTGTCGCAAAGAGGAGGTCTTAAATGGTTTCAACAAATTCATTGAGGATCAGAAGAATATCACTGATGACAGCGCCCGACTATTTCTGGTCAAATTTCACACAAAAATAACGGTCGTTCACAGAGGAGTACCACTCGAAGAAGTGAAGCCAATGACCGAAAGTGAGTATCAGCCGCAGGGCTCCACTGCTTTATATGACTCAATCGCACAATGCGTTCAAATAATGGACGCGGAGAAGACTGGAGAAGAGCGCGCCATTTGTGTCATTATGACTGATGGCGAGGAAAACTGTTCCCAAATGACTCGAATGGGTGACATCAGGAATATCATCAAAAGTCATGAACAGCAAAATGATTGGTCATTCCTTTACATTGGGGTCGAAATCGCCGAATGGATAAAAGCCAGTGGAATGAGAGAAAATCATTGCTACACCGGTTTTACGCCCCAAACCCCAGACATTGTACGAGAAGTGAAGAGAGTCGCAAACGACAGACACAAACTAGTTCTGCCCGGACTGCCAGTAAACGCAACTGTATCAAATGATATAACTTATGGCGGCCCGTCGCAGTATTTGACCAATTTAGGTGCTGGACTATGGCGATCTAACCATTCTGAAGAAATGAATGCACTGAGCGCTGCCATATCAGACTATAGAAGCAGTGAATCCGCAACAGTGAGTGACGAGGATCCATTCAATAGCTCCCGATAAGTCATTTGACAATCAATTGTAAATTATTTCTCTAATTATGAGTTATTTTGAAACTTAATATATTTGTACTAAAATTACTTCGATTTAAAATAAATTATTATACGAATAGTTTTTTAAAGCAGATCTTGATTTTACTCAAGTTCAATGATCTAGTTCGAATCAATGTTAGAACTGAGTTAACAAATTGAGTAATTCTTTGCATAAAAATAAGCGAAATAAACATTTGTGGGAACATATTAAGCATTGGGAATAGGATATGAAATATATTGAAAACACACTTTAATCTAAAATATGAGTCAAATGAAAACAAGGATTAAAGTCAATCTAATAGAACTCCATTAACCACTTTATATAAAAACTTAAGGAATCAATTGACCAGCGGAAAAATTTTACTTAGCCCTATATCTTATATTCTGATATTCTTCATATAGACAGCCTTACCTTACTTCACCTAACCTAACTTTTTAAATAAAGCTTTAAATTTAGCTTATCAAGTGATGAGTCATCACTGATGACATTAGTTTGCCTTTCCTTCCTTGAATTCATATTTTAAACTTTGTCAAATCCTTTTTGACTGCTGTTTTTTATTAACAACGAGTAATTTAGACTATCACCAAAATTCTTTTATTATTAACGGGAAAATATTATTTTTTCAAATATATCCCTTCTATAAACAAAGACAATACCAATAATTTCTTAATCGGAATTAGTGTATGAAAATTATCGACGAATCCATATACTCTACACTTTCGGTTAATGGAGTGAAAAATAGCTAGATTTAATTCAGGTATTCATATTCATTCTTTATATTTATCCTAGGCGCAATTTTAAAATTTGGATGAGTTAATGAAAATACTTTGAATTTTCTTCGATTGAAATGAGTAAATCAAATGACATTTTCAAACCCCTGGTGACAATACTAGTGAGTGCTATAGTTATTGAATATTATATGCAATTTATTTTCTGAATATATATCAGTTTAATGATAACTTTCTGACTTAAAATTCAAGTCATAATTTAAAAAAACAAACTTCTTGTTAATAATGTTTACCATATCTATCATCGCCTCAAAGCATAACTATTGTCAACAGTCTATTGAATATTTGGAAACACTTGAAAACAACTAGTTCAACTACCAATGAAGGCAAAGCTCAAATAATTAAGCCCATGAGAGAGAAAAAGAGAAAGAAAAGGAGAAAAAGAATAATCTGATTATGAATTTTGAAGAAAATATTCCCAATGTTTGAGAAAACAAATGAATATCTTTTAGAAGAGTTTTTAGCTATAAATTAGAGACTAATTTTGTTGCAATAGATTTCTCTGTAAAGTAAATGTTAAATGTCATGGAAATCGTTTTATCTTCTCATTTATCGGAACGCATTCCATAGTTGTTATGAAAATCACTCAAAACATGTAACGCAACAAATTTATTAATCATTTATTTAGAAGTTTTTGTTTCGTAACTAATTTACATAAATTCTGATTCATTATGATTTTGATTCATCTATTTATTGCTTTATTCATAAGTTGTGAACATCTGGCCAGTGCTCAGACTGAATACGCCTGTCCTTCCAACTATTGCGCGGCTTTTGCCAATTGTCCGAAATTCAAATGCAAAGCAAAGAATGAAATGACTTTAAAGAATTCAACTGATTGTGGCTGTTGTCACAGATGTATTAAAGAGCTAGGTAATTCATTTGAACTTTGCTCTTTTTAAACAGGTTTCTTTTGTTTGAAAGAATAGAAGAGGGTGATGAGTGCACAAAAGAAATGACATACAACACACCCGACACTCAATGCGGAGCTCATCTAATCTGTGATAAGGATAGGATCAAAGGAAAGAGTTATTGCAAAAAAAGTAAACTCCTGTCGAATGGAAAGCCATTTAAGGCTAATACTTATCAAATTCTTTAGTATCGGAAGTCAGAGAGGGCTGTGAGAGGACAGCATTAGAATTGAGCAAAAATCCCAGTAAAGTAACAACTGGTGATCCGATACCTGAATGTGATGAGCTTGGATACTATGCGCCCACTCTTTGCAAAAATGGAACCCTGTGCCATTGTGTCGATCTTAATGGAGGTCGCATTTTTGGGACAGACACTTACGATCAAAAGGATAATATGAATTGTTGTAAGTATCCCATTAAACTACATTCTTCAGATCAATAGTCTCAATGTCTTGAACCCTGGTCTTTTGGACAGTATGTTCGCGACAATATCACGAAGTGAACCAAAAGCTGGAAAGGTATAAAATTGATCCTGTTAACTTCATGAGATGCAAATCCAATGGTAATTACGAGTCCTTCCAAATGATCACTAATTACACGTATTGTATAAACACCACTTCGGGAGAGATGTTGGCCAAACCCGTGCTCAAAAACAACCAGGATAAATTACCATGCAGTCTGTATCACAACAGATAATTGATTTTGCTAATTATTATCTTGCTTATTTATCTGAAATTACCAGTGAATGAAAAGAGCGATTACTCCCAGGAAACTGATTGTATTAAACGGTATAAAAATACCCTCAAAGAGATTGAAAAGAAGAAGGAAAATGAAAAGGAATATCTGGTTGTGGGCTATGATGTGCCCAATTGTGATATCGACGGTTCCTACAAACCCGTCCAATGCCTTAATTCACAGTTAAGTCACATAAACTTCTATAACTAAAATGGTTTTATTGATTCAAACTTTATTTGTATTACTCTTTAGTTGTTATTGTGTTAACAGAAAGGGGGAGAAATACAGAGGATATCAAATCGATAGGAATGACCTCAGATATGCTGTTAACCAGACTTGCAGTATATATCAAACAACTCAACCCTCACTGCAATTATCAATTAGTTTGAATTGAAATATTTTTTCCATTGTATGATAGGTTGTGTTCGAGAACTGGAACTGATTAGAACAATATCGAAGAAAAAATGGGATAAAGTCACAGAATTATTCTCTCAATACATTTGTGACATCAATGGTAACTATTATCCTCTGCAGTGCACAGAGTCTGTCTGCTATTGCGTCGATGTAAACACGGGATTTCTACATGGATCCTCTGTTCTGAAAACAAACAAGGAGGATATTAAAGCCAAGTTGCTAGATGAATGCTGGAATAAGTACAATCTAGATCAAACTTACGATGATTACTATCAAGATCAGTACTGATAATAAGCAAGCAACTTACATTTACATCTTAAACCTTGCTTAAATTCATTGGATGAATAAAATAAATTCAAATTCCATTAAATTCAATGAAATGACTGAATGAACTGATACTCGCTTTTAAAGTTTGAAATATTTTTTGAGATTTCTTTTGAATCTACTTTTTTGACGTCAAAGGAAAGAGTAATGAATTGCTGTTAGAATCGATTTCGAGCATTGAATAAGTTTTTGACAAACAATTAAAGGCCTTCGAGACGAGAGTTAATTGAATGGAACGGATCTGACGGTAATCTGAATAAAACTCAAACTTTTCAGACACCAAAAAGAAAAGTATTTTGTCTGAAAAGAGAGACAAATAGACTCTAGGAACTCAAGTCAAAGAATTGGCGATTTTTAATGAAAAATCGATTAAATAAACGGCTCTTTCGATCGACACTAGTATTGAATGTCTCATACAATCATTTAATGGCGAACTTAGACTACTTTTTATCGCAAATCGATTGCAGTTTTGCTTCAAATCTTTTTTTATTTTTGGATTTTTAATACGAAAAAAAGTTTTATTAGTTTTCATTGAATTTCGAAAACGAGAAGAAAAATAATTAAAACTACAATAAAAATGACCATAACTTTTATGACAAAAGTTTATCGCAAACTGTAATCTAAAAGGAGTTTCTGAAGGGTTTATAACCGAAAATAGCATTCATTCAACAAACAAGGATCGAAGTCAGTCTAATAGAACTTCATTAACCACTTTATATATAAAAAGATCAAAACTTAGGGAATCAATTGACCAGTGAAAAAATTTCACTTAACCCTACATCATAAGTTCTGATATTCTTCACATAAACAGCCTTACATTATTTCACCACCTAGCTTTTTCAATAGCTTATAGACCATATGGATTCACCTATTTTTCTTCGACTTTGGATTATAAACTTTGTAAAATCCTTTTATTCTGACTGTTATTGTTAATTAACAACTATAAATTTCGAACACTACTCAAAATTCTTTTTCTATCAACGGGTAAATATAAAACTTTTTTAAATGCCCTTTCAATAGCAGGCAATAGGGGGTGGGTGAGTGGGGTTTAATTAAAGAATTTATATACTTCGCACCTTCGGTTAATGGAGTTAAAAACTACAACTTGACCTCTTTATAGAGTGGCACTGTAATGCTTGGTAACAAATTTTTAGAGGTTTATAAGAAAATAACAAGCCAGTATCGAAATGATATTTTATTATTAACTAATCCTGGGTATTTTCAAGAATACTATATTGAAGATTGACATACAATTATAGCCAAATTCACACTTTGAATGATTGTATGAAAAGTCGAGGTTAGTCTGTACTGCAGTCTATTGTTTCCCTCCATAATAATGGACTCCATTTTCATTTCTCCAGTAATTGGATCCAAATTTCAGTTTTTTTTAATTAATTTGGTTTTGAAGTGGTTTTCGGCCAAAATGTCAATTCTGTCGCCGAAGCTATACGTCGACAAATGGGCGGATGAGTTGAACTCAGAGTTCAATAAACTTTCAAATTTGTCGCCATTTGTTCCGTCGGACAAAGACTTAGTACTCGGATTTCAGAATCTTTACAAAAACAAACAATTTCTGGACTTTGAAATCAAAACCGCCGACAATAACGACCCGATTAGAGTCCACCGAACTTTTCTTATCGTCAATGGATTCAAACATTTGACTGAATTTCGCGGACAGACCTTTGAAATCGATGCCAACAAAGAATTGGTCCAATCGTTGATCGATGGCTACTATTATCAGAATTTTGATCTCAAAATGAATGCAAACAATATCGAGGAATACCTCGAAATTGCGAATCTGTTTGGCGTCGAAGACTTCTTCGATTATTTGACGGAAAAGAAGAAAGAATTGGATTTCATTGAATTCTATGAGAAATTCAATGAATTCAAGAATACATCCGTTAAGAGAAAAACCAATTTTCGGGAATCGCTGTCAAACAAAACAATGAAGACATCGGATAATATGACGACCGATGAATTGAATGCCAATCCTGTGATCAATAATTGGATGAACAGTTCGATCGATTCCAACATCAGTGGTGACCAAACTATAATCGAATCCAAAGGCAACCAATCGATTGATGAGAGTTTGGACGCGAAAAATACCGATAAATCGGTATCCGATGAAAACGAAGATTCAAACAATGCCACAATTTTTGACGGAACAACTGATTCAGAGACCACTCAGACAATAAACCGATTGACAACAGAGATAATCGGATTTATTCCACAAAGTGATGAGTCCGACAGTAATTTAACGGCCGATCAGTCCGTTTCTGAACTAACAAAAACTGACTCCGAATACAAAAGCATTTCATCGGATAATCAAAACGCGAACAAAATATCTGAATGTCTGCCATCAATAGCGGCCAATAAATTGAATCAGAGCTCAATCCGTAGCCACACGGGTATGAATTACACTAAACTTATTAAATCAGTAACGGGTCAGACGGATAGGGCTGCACTCGTCAGAGCTCAGAACCATATAAACAAGACTCGGCGGAGTAGAAGTATGCCAATAGAGGACAACCTCACCAATGAAACGGCGGAAAATACAACTAAATACAGAGTAACCAAATATCTAACTCAAGACCCGAAGCAAAAGTCAACTCAGGTTTGGAAGTCGCGATTTGTACCCAAAGGTTTGGGTGATGAACAACTGGTGGCCGTTGTCGGCGGTCCGTTCGTAAACTGGTTTAATTTGGACCAAATTAAACACAATGAAGCCAAGTGTGCGCCGAGTCTTGTATTCAAATCACCGAATGGCAAAAATCTTCGATCGATTGCTGTCTCTGTTATTCATAAACCAATTGAAGCCATCATTTATGCGATCGGTTCCGTCGGTTGTGTTTATGTGTTTAAACATCCGGACAGTAATGAAGTGGACTCTTCTCAAGTAATCGAAGGTTTCGTTGGTAAAGACGAAGAAGTGACTGATATATGGTTGCAAATAACACCCGAAACTAATTTATTGTTTTGTGGCACTTCTGATAAGAAGATTGTAATCTATGACATCAAATTCGATGCCACCGGAAGACTGCAAACTACGAGTTGTGAACAGAAAATGATTTATTCGACCACTTTTCCTATTGCGTCGATCCTCTACATCGATATATACGACTGTTTGGTCGCTTCGGGAGAATCTCCTGATTTGATTGTTATCAAAGACATCTCAACCGTTGACCAAAAGTATTCTTTTATTCATTTTTATCGATTTTCTTTAATTACCAAACTTTTAGACTAATTGTCGGAAAAATGACTCCAAAAATGAACACACTTTCGATCTCGAGTTTGGTATACATTCGGGAATTGGATTTAATTGGCTTCCGATCCGTTAATACAGATTATATACAATTGGCACAAATGGACCGAATTCTGGCCAAATTCGATGCCTCCAAAACTAGGTCAAATAAACCCATTACACTCCCATTTTGGCCCGGAGCCAAACTTCAGTACAAAAGGAGTCAAATGGGGTCGGAATTAATCGAATTCATTGATATGTGTTGTAATGGGGGTCTCATTGCTTGCGGTGACGCCTACGGCAATGTCTACGTTTATACCTGCAATCAATTATTAAAAGGCAAATCAATGATACAACCGACACAAGTGATGGGCCAGAAGTGGCCAAACTCTCCGGTATGTCCTTATTTCAGGTAATCTTTATTTGGAAACTAATTGTGATTTTTAGCCCATAATTCGCTCGGTTTCCATAAGCGATGACTTGCGTTATATGGTTAACACCACTAACGACAACTTGATTTTGGTCTGTCAGCCCATTCCTATTGTCGATTCGCACTAAAGAGATATAACAATTGATAGACAATTCTTTTTTGCCAATTTTTAACCCAATTTATCATTTTTTGTGTTTTCAGCTCAAAATCATTATTATCTTTGAATTAATTTTACTCTAATCTGTTTGAATTTGATCTCTTGTTTGACATTTAGATAATCTCTTGTTTCTGAACCTCTTATGATCTGAATCTCATAATTATCTGATTTTTAGTTTTAATTAATTAATTAAATATAAACACAAAAACCATATCTCTATTAAAGTTTTATTTTGAAACCTTTTTTTCGTTATTAAAGTAATGAAATGTTTGACACATTTGTCAATAAAATTGATTACTTTTGAAGATCATTGGGTCTTAAGGTTGAGGACATGTGTTTCAAAAGGGTTTTGGTAATGAATTTGAAATAATTGATTACTTCTAACAATTGTGACCATATTTTACAGATGTTTAACAATAAATGTTTGTATAAAATGATTCAAATATTCGATTATATGAACCAAATCGGTGTAAATGTGTCCACAAAACCCACGCAATCATCAATCTGATGACCACACTGAAGGTGAGACCTGTCTCCACATTTTTTATTGTTCTTGTTTAATTGAATTAAATTTACTTGCTCATTTAAAATAAAACTAAAATGCAATCAAATCTACACTTTTCTGGATTTACATAAAAACTCATTATTAGAGCGAAAATAATCAGGAATTTTAATAATTGTCTCATTTTTATAATAAAATGTCGAAAATGAATGAATGAATGATTGTTTGAAAATTGATATTCATTTATGACTTGAGAATAGAATGACTTTTGATTTGCAATTCCGGTCTAAAATCACATAAATGATAGCAATTGTCATTCTGATCACTTTCGATAAACAATTCCTCGACTTTCGTATATTTGTTTCTATTCTTCATATAAATACTTTGAAACGCATCCGATATTAACAGTTGTGTAGCCTTTGATTCCGTGTTTAGTTCCTTACCTTTGAGTCGAAACATTCAAAATTATTTACAAGTCTTTGAATTCAGTCAACAAAAATCTCCACATTTTTATCATCTCTCGAACTGTTTGTTATATTTTTTGTTACTTTTCGTTGGAAACAGAAATTTCTTCAAATGACTAGAATTCCGGTTAAAAGAGATATAGAAAAAACTGATTCTTAGTTTGGATGAAGTGTTTCTCTATTTTCTTTTGTCAACTCTTTTCTGAACGACTCGATAAAACTTGAATGTGGTTTGAGTTTGAGTTCATTTGTTTGATTAGAAGACAATATTTTTGATAATCTCTGTGTAAATCACAATTCAAGTGCTTTTCAATCCATTCATAAAAAAGGAAAAGTATTTAAAGTGGAAAAAGAGTCGACATAACAATCAGTTGACAATAAATTACATTCAGTTTTGTGTTGTTCGGTGGAAGACATGTCTCAGTTCCAGATCTCTTCGACTGGTGCTTATGTCAATCCACAGTTGGCTAATATTATTGATGAAATTCCCGCAGAAAGTCAAGGTTCGGCTCGGCTCAGAAAGTTCAGCCTTTGGGGCAGACTTTTCAGCGCAATCGAAAGGAAAGCATCAATAATATCGATTTCTGAAGTTCTACCCAGGGCAGAATTCTATAATAATACAGCCACCAGAAAGTTAAACAGACCCGATATAGAAGATCTTCATTCACCACACTATTTAATATCTCAGGTAAGACTTACTTTGATTATATTTTAAATGTGTTTCAACTTGATCATTGAGAACCAGGGAACTAGAACATAGATCAAATAAAACATTCAAGAAAATAGACATGGTGCTTTTTATAATTTAAATCTAATTCTAAAATATAATAACGATTTTACCTCAAATATTACGAAAGATTCTCAAAAGATTATACTACCATGATTACTTGTGCGTAACTCTTGTATTTAATCAAAACTTTACATTAATTGTTTGCCAGGGTAGATTTATTTAATTTTTTCCATAGTTTTATCAGAGATAAATTGCAATTACAAAAGAAGCACTTCTTGAATGAAGAGTCTCAAGGGTTTGATTCAATTGATTCAATGATTTGATTAAAATCAGTTCTCAGTGATGCCCAAGGTAACTGACCTGGAAGGGGGTACCAAAATTTTTTTCTTAGGGGATGTGGTAAGCCAAAAATTTTAGAAGGAGGGTCCAGCCAAAAAATTTTAATGACCTTTTTTTGCTTATTTTTCCAAAAATTTTTCATCTTTTCTCCAAAAAAAACCTCCACAGACCTAATGTCGGTTCATAAAGAATGTATAAGGAAATCCTTGACTCAAAGGGGGGGGGGGGGATAGTGGCAGATTTTTTCACCAGAAATTTCCAAAAATTTGCCGCCTCAATTCGCTGCGGCGCTGCGGTGCGCTGGGGGAGGGGGAAGGGTCCAATCTTTGAAAAACTAGAAGGGTACCTCAAGCTTTGAAATCAGGAGGTATTTAGCCTATACCCCCCTTGGGCATCACCGGTCAGATCTCTAACAATAGATAACCTAACCTTCAAGTTCTTGAGTCTTAATGTCTGTTTCTTTCAGTTATGTTTGATTTGTTTGAAATTATAAACACTTGAATTGATATCTCATTTATTATTATCTACATCCTGTGTTAATGTAATTACAGCAAGGTAACACTGAAGATATCCAAACTAATGAAAATGATCAAAAGTCCAATAAATTGGGCTGGGTCGATGGAGTATATGTAAGCACATTTCCTAGAATAAACTCGATTTCCTACAATTCCAATGAATATTTGTTTGAAACGACAGATCAGAACAATGATGAACTTGTTTGGAGTTATGCTCTTTCTAAGAATGGGTTGGATGGCAGGACAGGCCGGCATTTGTAAGCCATATAACAGTTATGATTCAGATTCAGATCAATAATAACTTTATGTCAATAGTGTTGGGATTGACTCAGATATTGATCGCAACTGTGATCACATCCGTCACAACTCTGTCAATGATAGCGCTCTGCACTAATGGTAATATTGGTGGCGGAGGCATATATGCAATGATCTCAAGGAGTGTAGGCCATGAGGCGGGCGGTGTTATCGGCTTTCTGTTCACTTTCACAAACGCCGCTTTCGTTGGACTGAATCTGTTGGGAACAGCGGAAAGTGTTTTCGATATATTCAAAGTAAGACATATCATATCAAAACTCTTTATCTCTACGATTGACGCAAATGTTTTGCTTTTAACTCAAAGGTATTCGATATTTCGATCTGTGGTTCAGAAATAAACGATCAAAGGATTGTCGGTTACATTTGTCTTATCATAGTAGCTATCATTCCTCTCATTAGTCTTGAGTTTGAGGCGAAGGTAAGCATTAATTTGCAAAACATTGAAAATCAGTTTCAGTTAAACTTGAGATTAAAGTTTGTTTTATCATTGATTGGAATTTTTACTCCGATTACAGACATTAATGTTCTTTTTTATAACTTTGATGGTATCTCTTATCGATTACTTCGTTGGAGCACTTCTTCCGCCCACAACCAGACAGATATCGAGAGGGTTTGCGTCGTGGCAGCCATATGTCATACAAAACAATCTGTACCCCCGTTGGGATGGATTCAGTTTCTTCCAGGTTTTCGGCGTATTCTTCCCGTCAGTGACGGGTATATTCACGGGCGCCAGTATGTCGGCCGACTTGAAAGATCCGGCATCAGCCATACCTAAGGGCACATTTCTGGCGATCGCTACCACTTCACTCACGTATATCCTTATAATCATATTCACGGGTTCGACATTCATTGCATATTCGACTGGAAGTGCTGATGACATAAACTTCAATAACGTGACCTGTGCTGCACAGTCGTGTCCTTATGGATTGATAAACGACTACCAAACAATGGCAATTTCAGGGGCTCTGTATCACACGAGTCTAAAAGTAGATCCACTCATATATGCGGGTATTTTCGCGGCAACTCTTTCTTCAGGATTGGGCTGTTATACTGCAGCGCCCAGAATATTCTCAGTAATAAACTTTCCAAATGTTTTTCCATTCAATAATTAATTGTCTCCAATCCGAAGGCTTTCGCGAACGACAACTTAATTCCTATCATTTCATGGTTCGGCAAAGGCTACGGTCCGGCCAATGACCCGAGACATGGATATCTGGTAACATTTATAATCGCCTCAATCTTCATAGCAATTGGAGATGTGAACGCCGCCGGTGTTTGGATATCCAACTTCTATTTGGGCGCCTTCTTTATGGTCAACTTCTCTCTATTCCACGTTTCGTGGGTCAGTTCCCTCAGTTTCAGACCCAGTTTCAAATATTATAACAAATGGATCAGTTTATTGGTGGGAATTGTTTGCATCGTTCTTATGTTTCTGTTCGATGTCTTATCAGCTGCGGTGGTGTTGGGATTGACTCTCATTATCTATATATCGATGTTATTCGTAAATCCGGGTTAATATCGCTTTTTATTAATTAATTCTAAATATTTTTAAATCAATTTCTTATTAATTGTGTTAAACCTATAGTTAAGGCGAATTGGGGGCCGTCTACTGAGGAACAGTTCTTCAATATCGCCCGAACTCTCACTTTTCGGTTGAATGCCCAAGATGATCATGTTAAACACTACCGACCTATGATTCTGTTGCTGATCGGCAATCCGTCCAACAGAAGGGCACTCCTCGATATGGCCAATCATATGACCAAAAGATATGGACTGTTATTCTTATCGCACATTTCTCTCGATACCATACCTCAGAAGACCAAAGGAGAGATAACTCTTAAACAGAAGGCATGGCTCAGGAATGAGAATATCAACGCTTTCTATAAACTTCTTGAATCTGAGTCTATTAGTAGCGGCACCAAAAATATGATCCAGGTATGCAAACCGTTAATTTATTGAACTTTCCCTTGTTCACTTTTGTTTTTCGATAGGCTTCCGGAGTGGGAAAGTTTACGCCAAACATAGTTATGATGGGCTATAAAACCAATTGGCAAACCTGTGACTCATCACAACTCAATGATTACTATAATATAATTCAGTAATATTTTAATTCTGAGTTGACTTTGAATTTCAAGTATTTTTGATTTCCTCTTCAGTTCAGTCCTCGATTGTAAATATTCTCTTATAATGTTTCGACTGAAAGAGGGCCACGACTTGGCATCAGTTATAATGGAGTCATTCAAATCACTTGACACTCAACCGGCCTTTAAAATTGCTTTGAATGGTAATGACTCAGACATTCATTCTTTTAATTGTCGATAAATTTTGTGTCAAATCATTGCTTATCAGACGATACAGAGATATATTCGGTATCGAAGACAATGGAATCGTCTCAAAATCAAAATGATTTCAAAGGATTCGTTGATATCGAGCCCAAAATCGATCGATTGGCCAATCGGTTCAAATTGAAGCAGAAGAGGGGCACCATTGATGTCTGGTGGATATACGACGACGGGGGACTCACTATACTCATGCCTTTCATATTGAAACAGAGCTCCATTTGGCGCGGATCTAAATTAAGAGTGTTTTCGGTGACAAAAAATATGTCTGAAATAACTTCCGAACAAATTAGGTATAAATTGATTGCATTTATGATATTTTAGACTCAATTTGATTCCATATCCAATAGTTTGAAGGAATTGCTGAACAAATTCCGTATTCCTTATACTGCCGTTCATGTGGTCTCAGATTCGGATCGACCGCCAAAAGAGAAGACGTGAGTCCAATATATTTGAGACATTGATTTATTTGGTCTCATAAGAAATGTCTTCGTTTGCAGTAAAGAAGAGTTCATAAAACTCATCTCGAAATCGATGGGAAAAGAGGGGATGAATGAGTCGTTACAACTCGAACTCATTAGATTCAAACATAAAGTAGGTTATCTTTAATTCTATTTACATCTTACCAAGCTAATCATTCTGCATCTTCAGACCAATAGGTATTTAAGACGCAGAGAACTTATAGCCGAGTACTCAAAAGATGCAAATCTGGTAGTGATGTGAGTCTCTCCTTAAGTAAATATTAGATCCATAACTGATAATCAATTGTCTAAATTAGGACAATACCTATCCCTCGCAAAGAATCGGTTTCAGCGACACTTTACATGTCTTGGATCGAAACCCTGACCAAAGATATGCCACCATTTTTAATGATTCGCGGAAATCAGTCAAATGTCTTAACATTTTATTGTTAGACTTAACCATAGATTTTCATAATTTGTATAAATTGTTTGAAACACATCTAAACTATTGTTTTCATTGTATTCTAAGACATTTTCAAATGAATTTTAATATACTTCACAATTCAAACGAGCAAAGTCTTATTAATTTTGCTCAAGGGAGTTTTGGGTAATTCCCTAACAAAAGTTAGGCCTCCCCTCAGTTATTCCACTAAAACTAATGTTTTAATACAAATTTGAATAAAATATTGAATAATTGCACTCTTGGTCTTTCAATAACTTTAATTTCAATTTTTCAACTTAATTGGTGACTCATTCCTTCGATTTCGTCCAATGAAATAACATTTCACTAATGAGCAGTCAACAGGTGATCTTGAACACTTACTGTCTCAAAAACCATTGACTCATATCTGAAGTGATTGTTATATTCCATCCGATGACTCGATTTGTCGATCACTTTGACTACACCGAAGAACCTTGAATTGAAGGCCAACCTTGAGTTCAAGGTTGAGCTTGAATTTGAACTTTTGCTGACCGGAAGAACCTTGAAATCAAGACCGACCTTGAGTTCAAGGTTGAGCTTGAAATTGCACATTTGCTAACCGGAAGAACCTTGAAATGAAGGCCAACCTTGAGTTCAAGGCTGTGCTTGAATTAATTTTTTTAAAAAATCGATTATTTAACCTTGATGTTATATAAACTGATCCACAAATCAAGTGTTTGACCCCTAAAACAAAGTTCAAGCAACAAAATACTCTTAGATTGTGTAAGAATCCAGATTCAAGTATATCTCTATTTAATAAAGAAATTGATTCGAAGTCATTCTTAAATTACAATAATTATTATTTAAATTTAAAAATCGATTAAAATTTAATATTGAAATGAAATGAAGGAAATCATTGAAATTGAATACAAAAATATCAATAATTTTGAGTTTAATTACAATTTAAAAGATGCGAAACAAGAGATAAAACGAAAATTTAATTAAAACTATTGTTTAGAAGTATTTTTTGGAGATAACCCTAAAATTAGTTTCTTTACGGTTTTGGACCGCCTTTTGGCGATTTTATAACATTCTTCGAGTCGAGTGGATTCCAGTTTTGTGGTACCACTCATTTGAAACAAATTAATTGCTTCGTCGTCTGCATTGACCACAATATGTATGAGAGAATCGGCTAAACTCTCCTCATCTACCGACGGATCCGATAAGAATTTTCTGATGAATAGAAAATAATTGAAATTAATTTTGTGATAGAATTGCGAACAATAGACAAACCCATCGATGACTGCGAAAGAGGTGGCGATTGGATGAGCCGACAGTTTAAGAGGTTCTCTGCGCTCTTCATATGATATTTGATTTGTTTCACTCAAAACCACTGATTGAAGCGAACCTTTAAAATGAAATCATAAGTAATTGAACGGAAAATATTAAATTAATGTCTGACAGGAATGAAGTGCCGCCACAATGGCTGCCAAACAACAGTCGAAGACATTTCCGTCATAATTAAGACAAATGACTTCGATGTTCAGATTCCACGCAAACTAATTCAATAAAAGAAGAAATTAATGATAATCTCAAGACTTTTAAACTTGAACTCAAGTGGAAATCCTAACCTTTGCCTCTAAAATGGATAACTGTTTGGAGTCAATGAGTTTGGTTTGATTGACCACATTCTTCAACATTTGTGTCAAAACGAGCGCATCATTAGTTGAGTCAGTCATACAAAATCTGGCGGAACAGAGCGCCGGCAGTTTCACTGTAATCGTAAGACTGCCCTCATCTGGGGTTTCACTCTTTGGTTCCATTATTTCCTAAACAATGAAAGACATAAACTCTTAAACCAAAGAACAGATAAATAAACTATCAATACATTAGTGACACCACATATGACGGCACTATTGCCTAATCTAATCATTGCCGAGCCGTTAGCCGTTCCGATGGTGTCTGTCGTCAAAGAAGTAATTTTTATAAATGAAAATTATAAACAGTTATAAATGTAATCAATGGATGCCTTCATTCAATAGTATTGGACGGAATTCATCCAATTTTCTGCCATCGCTTCGGATATTTTGGTTCTGAAAAACCAAACGTACAAATGAAATAAATGTGAGCAAGGACAAGTTATTACCAAAAATTCTGTTATGTATTGAAGAGGTTGTAATAATCTGCAAGAGTAGTAATTCGAAACTCAGGTTCAATTAATTCGACCATGCTACTCACTTGACTTCCTCAGACATATTGAATAAGCAATAAATGAACTTGGTTACTTCCAAATCAGCCTTCAGATACTGTCAAATGTTTTGAAAAACGTGTTTTCAAAACGAAATAAACAAAACTTATATCCAATCCAACAGTCAATTGGGTCGACAGTAGACTATAAAACTTAAACCAATCTATCAAATGACCATGTTTAACTTATAACCATAGAAGTTATCTTTAATTAAACTAAATTAAAATAAAATTGTGATTTAAAGTCAAGTTTTAAAATGTGTTCAATTGAATAGAGGTCTTCACGGATTGATAAGTGAATGTCATTGAACTGAATGAAGAGCCGGTATTTAAGTGAAGACTTCTAATGCTTTAAACCGATCAAAACTCCCATCAAAACAATGTCTGACAATATTTTTAATTATGTAATCATTTTATTTTCGGTTATTTTTATCTCATTATTAATAACTCAAATAATATTACATTATTTCGCCCATACTTTAGACATAAATAGACCTCGATTTTAATCAACTGAAAACTTTTATTGAATTTTTGTCTTTTGTCGCATAAATCAGTTAATTGTGAGAAATGGCTCACAATTTGCAATCGTTTGCAAACAATCGGTTGAACACAAACCGCGCGACCATTGATTCAAAGGGACGACCGGCCAATAGTTTTGTTCTAGGCGTTAATTCGAATTGTAATCCGAGTCAATCCAATACTAAGTCCGTTAATCAGATGTCAACAACTATTCCGGCAATAAATATGGTTTCAAACAATTTAGTGCCAAAAAATGAGTGCAGTTGTGATCCAGAGTTCGTCGACTTCTGCAAAATGCATACCATATCTCATACCGACTGTCAGACCACTCGTCACGTCTGCTGTCAGTTGTGTTCGACGAGCGCTGACTTCAAATCAATTCAATGGCACTTACAGTCAGAAAAGCACAGGAAAAGTCATCAGCAGCTCATGGAATACGTTCTTCTTCTGTCTATTCCCGAATACAGTCCATCGCACGCCATAAGGATCACCGATCTTCTGATCCATAACTACAAAAACGTTTTTATGAGTAGTTCTGAATATGAACGTAGAGTTCAAGTCGTCGAACAAATCAATCAATTGATTAAAGCTAATGGTTTGGAGAGATATTCGCTCAGAATCTATGGCTCAACCATTGGTGGATTTGCACTGAATAACAGTGACATCAATTTGGATATCGTTTCCAATAATACGGAAAATGGCGACAAAAATGATAAGAAGACAGAATCGGAAGCTATTGTTCTCTCGAAGATATCGGAGATAATCGAAAGAACTCCGAAAGGAATCTTCGATAACATTAGGAATGAGTTTAACCTAAAAGTACCGAAACTCCGATTCAGAGAAATACGAAACAAATTCGAAATCGAAGTCTCGCTTAAGACTGAAAAGTCTTATCGATTATCAAAACTACTTCAACAGTACTGTAATCTTGACGACAGAGTCCGTGTTTTAGGCGTTGCCTTTCGAGAGTGGGCTCGAATCTATGGCTTCGATGATCAGGAGAATGGCCTCTTCCCTGCCTTTACGTTTCCAATTTTGGTTATTCATTATCTGCAGCGCTGTTCGCCACCAGTGCTGCCGTGTCTGCACGAATTGTTGTCCGACAACAGCACCGCCACTACCAGTGCCAACAGCCCTAAAGAAGCCCCAAATCAAAGTGTTTCTCATAATAGAGATGCGTTCGATGACAATGAAGGCGTCGAAGACTTCTTCAACTTGAGTTCACTCAATTGGCAGATAACTAACCACAAGAGTGTGGGTGAGCTTTGGTTAGATATGTTGCGTTATTATGCTGTCCAATTCGATACCGAGACGTATGTCGTGTCCATACGTAGTACAAAACCAATACAAACGCGAGCAGACAAGCACTGGTCGACCCGCATGTTAGCTGTTGAAGACCCGACCCGCCCGTCATTGAATTTGTCGCGTTCTGTCGGAAGTTTGCATTTATTTAACGTTTTCATCGAACAGTTGAGACATACCTTCAAATACTTTGCGATTCCGTTCATTAATGTCAACTCAAACAATACGTCTCACAGAAGACCGCTATTCACCGAAAAAGACTTCCAAATTCTGGTCAATCAGAACCATCACTACGACAACATCGAAGTCAATGATTTAATGACACAAATCAATAACATCCGCAAAGATATGGACAACGAATCCGAATCTAAGAATCCAAACCAACCCCTTAAAGGAAGTGATGATTCGGACTCTGAAGATGAGAATAGAAAGAAAGAGAACTTTTTTTTGAGAGTTAATCGATTGCTGAAGACATTTGGTATTTGGATGGAACTGTTGCCAGAAATCGCAGAGACAACTAAACTGATTCCAGTCAGTCAGCTGTCCTACACTTTTGCCTTAAACCGATTGCCATTCTTCAAAAGGCCGCCGAAATTTTGTCGTCTCTGCCGTAAATATGGTCACCAACAGAGCAAATGTCCCGAACAAGAGTTGCCGCCATTGAGAGCTTTGCCCGAAACACTGAATCCGTTCTATGACTCGGATCTAAATAAAATCTGTTACCAAATATATAACGAGAAACGAATGGATCAAAACGACCAAAGAATACAAAACGATATTATCACAGATTTGGAAGAATTCATTCGCCATAAGATACCGAATGCAAAACTCAGTCTCTTCGGTTCGACCAAAAACGGATTCGGGGCTCGAAATTGTGATTTAGACATTTGCCTTAGATTTGAAGACAACGCCACCGGAGAGGGACTGGAATTCGATAAAATAATTGAAAACGTGGCCGAAGTACTCATATCTCATCCAAGGCTGACGAATATCCTTCCGATAGTGACAGCAAAGGTGCCGATCGTTAAGTTCGGGTACATTTACCAACGAAATCATTGCATCGAATGTGATATAAGTTCGTATAATATTCTGGGCATTCATAACACAGAATTGTTGAACGCCTACACCCAACTCGACCACAGGGTACCAGTGCTCGGATTTGTAATCAAACATTTCGCTAAAGTATGCAATTGTTGACTCATTTTCTTGTTTTATACTAATATTGGTTTAACTGAACAGACCTGCGATATGGGTGACGCCTCCCGCGGAAGCCTCTCTTCTTATGCGTACACTTTAATGACTATTCATTATTTGCAACAGAAAAGGATAATACCTGTCCTTCAAGAGGTTGGTTTAGAATTTAAGGAGGAGAGGATTGTTCAACACGCGGGTGTCGGGTGGGACACCTGGTATTTCGATGACTTGGGAGCGCTGCACAAACACTGGATTCCTTCCCAAAATCAAGAATCTGTGGCTCAACTGTTTGTCGGATTTTTGCGATACTATTCGGAAATATTTAATTTCGAGGAATATGTGATCTGTTGTCGACAGTTCTCTCTCTTGAAACGACTCGAGAAGATGTGGACCGGAAGTAAAATAGCCATCGAAGGTAATCATCGCTTTTCACTGACCACAGGTCTGACATTTCTTTGTTTTCAGATCCGTTTAATTTGTCTCACAATTTGGGAGCCGGTGTTTCCGCCCAAATGGCTGTCTTCATAAAAACAGCATTCATTAAGGGACGGAATCTGTTCGGTGTTCCCCCATCACAAGGTCTCGATACTAACCGGTACCGCAATTGGACAGAGTTTTTCTTTAATCGCCACCAATTGACAAATGGATTGCCACCCACTGGAAGGGGTTGTCGTTTATGCGGTAAAATTGGACACAAACAGAACAGTTGTCCCGAAAAAAGGCCTAAAAATAATAAAGACAGACCCGATAGGAATCAGAGAAACGACAGACCTGGACAGGACAGACCTGGAACGGACAGGTTTGACAGACAGGAAAAATATGAACGAAACGATAGACTACCTAAAACTGAAAGACAAGACAAACCCTTAGATAGAGTTAGGGA
>JAQFXL010000091.1:0-34282 GCA_034693445.1 Edwardzetes edwardsi | reverse complement strand
TGTCCAAAGAATTGAGGAAAGAGAGGTCTGGAGTACTTAAAATCGGTTTATTATGGGTTTGGGACACTCCAAGCACTTCAAATGAACCGTCACTAATGAACAAACATTAACGGCATTAACGGTTGGACACAAGTATTATAAGACATTAACAATTGAATGCATTGAATGCCAATCGCACTCATAAATCATTTGAGGCGCGTCTTCACAAAAGCCATTTCATGAGACATAACTGAGGCACTGACCATATAAAGCTCGGCCACGACATGTCCCGCAGATTTTCTACTCATATTAAGATTGTATGACATTATCGATTGGATGCCGCAAATGACCAAAAATGTCAATTTCTAACCAAAATCCCGACAAATACTCGCAAAGCCTTTAAGAATATCGACTCAAAAATACTATCAATTTTAGTATTTTCTATGAATGACTTCAATAACTATTCAATCAATTCTTTTGTCAAATATGAGCCTCTGATTAATGTAAGCAAATATAAGCAAATAGCAACAAATTGCAACAAATTCCCCTTGAACCATTCTTCTTTTTAATAAGAATCTTATATTTTGACAAACATTTCAAACTGAGTCAATCAAATTGGTTGAGTGGCCACACCTTAAAAGAGTTGAAAAAAGATTAGTTTACATCAATTTCTGGTAAACTTTTATGTTTTAAAATCATAGTTCAATATAATTGCCGTCAATTAGTTTTTTGACTCAAATTACAAAAAATTAACTTCAATTCAATGAGAATGTGAACGAAAATATTAATCTTAGATAAGATTAGTGGAAAGAGGGTCCAAAAGAATTTATTACCCGTCCTATTACGTCGACTTTCATTGCAATCGATTTTAATTAAGTTGTGACAGACTTTCAAAGTTTCTCATCAAAAAAGCCAACAATTCATGTGTTAAGAGAAAACACAATTAAACCGGAATTCAGCTAAACTTTTCCATATATGAACTGATTGATCAAGAACATCACCGAGAAGTCTCAATTTATAATTTTTAATGTTACTCTTATTATCAATTTTTAGCAAGTAGATTTGCAAATAGTTTCAATAATCCTCATTAAATAGTTCTAAACTTGTAGAATAGCAAAAATAGCAAAATTTACCATTTTGCTGAGCACCCCATTTAAAATAAGAAGAGCTTCAAGACTCAACCCCCCCCCGGACCCCCTATTGTCAAAACGTATAAAAAGCACTGTTTTAAAAGATATACAATTGAATTATCCGAAAAAAATTATGAATTATTTATTGTATTTTGAGTTTTTAAAAATTCTTTTCAATTGAACTCAAATATAATGATAATTATATTTACTTTTAAAAAAAATAAAAAATAAATTTGAGAGACAATTACTGGGAATTCATTTGAGAAATATTTGAGATAATTAAAAGAAATGATCAAAAATAAACTTAAATATCCGCTTAGATGTCAAAATTGAATGTCTTGTTTGGCTTTGTTTTTAGCCAAATATGGTTGAGTCGATTGATATTTGTTGACGACTATTGATTGCTTGCAATCATCTCTCATATAATGTGATTTTGAAATTATGACTTACACTGAGTTTATTTGCAATGTCAGACACTTTAGGAAAGAAATTTAACTTTTCTTATGGAACAGCACTTCCCGTGCGAAGACACTAACCCATGCGTATCGCCTATTCCGAGCACAAAATCTCCAGAGAAAACTTGTTTTAAATGAAACGAATAGAAAAAAAACTTCAACTTTAGGTAAAAGTAAAGTTAAGTTTTTCTAGAAATTAGTTTGAGATCATATACACGACTGAGTATATTATAAGCCATGGCTACCACTTATGAATGAGAGGCAGTGCAATGATTTTTGTATAAAAACTTATGTTTATGAATGAGAAAAACTGGCAAATAATCACATTTTTGTTACCTTTCTTTATATTCAAGTTTTCTGTTCAGAAAAAATTAAAATAAATATACATATAATTGGTTTAAAGCAAAACCAATGCTTTGTTTTGATCCAAAAATTCAATTTTTTATGGGTTTGAGTGCAGAGGTGTTTGGGATCGCATTACTCGTGAATGTCATTCATATAATGCTTATGAAAACTATCGTTCAATGACTTTAAGACATATTATTATCGCTGAGAATACGAGAATCGACGGTAGAGTAGAATAGGTCTCTCGGCTTAATACAAGAGCACAGGTAGAGCGCATACAACTTTGTCAATAATGTCTTGTTAAGGAGGCCATAGAACCGGTGCTGATGTCGCACAAGTGAGGCTACTTAGGGCATACTTTTAACAAATATTACTCACACGGGAAAACACAAGGATTCAAATGCAGATACTGTTAGTGTTTTGGCTCAAACCTGTGCTTTTATTTTGCCTTAAAAAAAGTTAGTTTCGGCTGCACTTTCCGTTCACTCCTTATTCTACAACAGGGTTGCTCAAGGGGAGTCAGATTTTTGGTCTAGGAACTCAGGTCTGAAAAAGTATGCATAAAAAGAGAAGAAACATAGTCTCCAAATTTTTTCGCCATATTATCCTTTATTTAGGCTAAAAAAGGCTAAAAAGGCTAAAAAAGGCTAAAAAGGCTAAAAAATTGATTTAAACTGAATTTTAGTCAATTTGACTGAAATTTTGCGCAAAAAAAGTAGAACTTTATTACAAAACATTTAAAAAAAAATGTTCGGGAATTCTCTTATCTACTCTTTTTGGAATTTGAAAAAATCTTCAAATTTAGGCCCCCCTCATGTCTTGGACCTTGGGCGACCCCACTCTACGATCACAACACAAAACATATACATTATTAGCCATTAGTGATAGCCGTACACCTGAATTGCCAGTATTTGGCTATTAGTGGGCACAACCCTTCGCTTCTCTACTCGACCTTCATTCCAATTTACGACAACACGAAATGCCACAACATTTTTGGTGATTATATTGACTAAAACCCAATTATTTTTATGTCTCAAAGCTTTGACTTCGAGTGAAGAAGATTCTGATTTGTGATAGTTTTGGAAATTTTTAAAATTGACTCAAATATTCCGATATATTCTTTGATAAAAATCTATTACTTTTGATACTAAAAGAGGGAAAACCATTTCCTTTCAAGAAAATCGGAATTTTAATTGTTTTAAAACTATTTCATAACTTCTGAGTCTTGTTTGAGAAGAAGAGGCATTGAAACACCAAAACTGATATAATAGCAAAGTAGTGGCAATGGCTTTGCTTCTGGTCTTAGAAAGACACAAATAAAAGCAATAAATGTCAGAGAAGTAGTTTTCAAGAGAAAAAAATGAGAGAAATATTTTTCACATTAACAGAGAGTACGAAAGGTTTGGCGAATATTCGAGTCTAAAGAGAAATGAAGAGAAAAAAGATTGAAATATTTGAAACGCTTTTCCCTTCTCTCTACAGAACTGAACACAAGAATTCGAAGAAGAGTTTAATCTCAAAGCAAACTAATGAACGATAAAAAAAGTTTGAATGAATGACAAGATTTTCGTTTCAGATCTAAACTATCAAATCTAAAGCCGAAAAATTTTATGATTCAAAAAAAGTTTGAAAATTTTCTCTCTAAGGAAAGTCGTGTTTATATTTGATGTTAATCTCGGAATCTAATTATTAATGCTTTTCAGAAAAACATTGAATAAATATCTGTTGTAGTCTCGATCTGAAACATCAAACTCAACTCGAAACTAACCTGAACCCATTCATGTGAGGGTCAATTTGAAACCCATTAGGAATTCTTGATTAATGATAAAAAAATGTTGGAATTTTCGATATTTTAATAAATGACTCGTTTTTTGTTTTAAATAATTAATACTTTTTTATTTACATTTTTGTTGAAACGAAAAATGTGACAAATTTTTTTCGAAAACAATTATTGTTTTGGTGTTTAATGACATGAAATGAAAATGAATTTAATTACACTTTCATTCACTCGTTTATCAATCTTTTTCTGTGAGTGAAATATTTGCTTAACTTTTCATTTAGTCATATAATTCGTGAATTATATAATACTAATGTATATTAATTATAATATATTTATTTACATTAATTACAAAATCAATATATAAGATAACAAAAAATTGTTTTTGACTTTAATTATCTTTTAAATAAAATTAGAGAAGAAATTCCATCCGATTATTGGTCTGAAATCTATTCACAAAATAATCATTTCATTCGTAGTAATCATTTTAGACATTATTTCTTAAGTATATAACAAAACAAAACCAAAGCTAAAAGCTTTTCATTCATTTTTCAGTAAAATAATATAATTTAAAATTATTAATTCAATAATAATATGAGTAAAGCTCTTTCATCGATGATTTTTTCGTATGAGTCTTATGATTGAGAAAAATGAATGAACAGAAAAGATGAATAACAAAACAAAATAATACTTTAAATAACATTTTTGTCTTTTATTCTACGATTTTGTTGTAATCATTAATAAAATGCATGATTTGATAGCACTGTAAGAGTAAAGAACATAAACAAAACGGTTTTCCACAAAAAAATAATCAATTAAAACAATTTCATGATTTGGAAAATATTAAATATAGACCCAGAAAATAGAGGTTTAAATCGTGAGATAAAAACTTGTTGTGATTTGAATTAATTTGAAGAACAAATGCCTCAAAAAACTCAAGATTTAAACCAATTTCTAGTTTTGTTTTACAATCTATAAAACGAAAAATAATTAAGAATTTGAATGAAAAGCAGTTCCGAACACAAGAGTTGAGAATCAAAACAGTTGTGGAAAACAACTTAAAAATAATTAATTTGTTAGTAAATCAATGAAAGATTAGTGCATTTTGTGTGGATTTGACAACAAATAATCAAATGAAATATTGTTGGAGTGGTTTGTGTCGATGGTATGATATAAGAACTGTACAAATAATAATAATAATAATAATAATATTCAATAATTAATTAATATATAATTAAAGGCACTTCAACAGCACTGGCAGAACAACAACTAGTATATCATTAATAATATCAATAAAAATAATAATTAAAATAAATTAATTGGACTTAGAGTAGAGTAGAGACAACTTTTCAATCCTTAATCTAATTGTTTTATGTTTTAAATAATAATAATTTTGATTTCAGTGAAACCCTAATTAAAAGCCAAATCTCAGGTGTCTTACAGTTGAGTGGCGTTAGAGTTGAGTGACTCCTATATGAGGGCTAACACTGGGATCACACTTCGGTGGCGTACAGTTTGTCAGGTATTGTGGCGTACGTCGGCTGAGAGTAGTGGTCTTCTATCACATAAATCGAATGATTGGATCGGCCACTGGCTCTGTGTCGGTGCAGTTGTGCCGCGATATTGTTGTGGAAATTGTTTTGACTATTGATTGAATCGATAGTCCGGTTCAGTGCTATCGTAGAGTTATTTATTGAAGACTCACTAAAATTGATAAAAAACAAAGAAATTAGTCAAACATTCGTTTATTTTATCACTAATTTTAGTTATTTTGAGAAAACAGACGTTAAAACCGAAACTAAAACACAAATAAAAAAACAAAAATAATGATAAAAAATCTTTTCTCAGAGAATAAAGAAATCAAAATTTTTTTAAATATTCTTAATTTCAATGTTTATCACAAATTGAATCCCAAAAAGAGTGAGATTTTGACTAAATATTCATTAAAACTAAGAATAAAATTATCGGAAAAAAGTTTTACTTAAAAAAAAATTTCGAGAAAATAGATAATGAAATGAAATTTGAATTCAAAGAAATAAAATTTGAGATAAAAGGAAACGAATGGTTACCTCTTAGCTAATGGATTAGGAACTGATTGTGGATGAGGTAATGAACCTCTCCTTTCGATTGTCTTGTTTTCAATGCAGTCCTGATTAGGATCCGGCGACTGATTGACAACATTGTGGTCGATGTTTTCGACTATCAATTTGGAGGCCGGCCTCTGGTCGTGCCTATTGTTGTTGACTGCAGTGCACTCAGTGTTAAGAAGTTTATGGTTTGATTTAGTCTTTTTAAGCGACTGAAGTGTCGCTGACTTTTCGTTGACAGACAACTGTCGGTTTGAATAAATCATATTTTGTTTTGAGTCATAGATCTCATGATTTGTGAGTTTGCTTAAAGTCGAACTTTTGCCTCGATTCAAATGGTTGAGCGATGGCGGTCTGTCCAATGCGTTCACTATCACATTAGCCGTTGGCATCACATGACTGTCGACACCGCACTTATTGTTCATACTGGTCACTAAGTTCTGCTCGTTCTGACGCCTAACCTCATCGTCGTCTTTACGTTTAATCTTTTGTGCGGAGTGTTTGCGATGTTTGCACACCATTATGGAAATGGCGGCGATTAATGCTATCAACGGAACACTCGCCGAAACGAATCCAATTATTATTAGCTGTTTGGATGATAGCGGCTCTGCCTTCTCGCCGGTGATCACAGTCATCGGCAAATGCGTCGAATTATTCAAATTGGTTTCGTAAGCCATCAAATTTATTGAACCCATCATCGAGTTCTCACATCTCTCTCCCGAATAATTAGGCGGACATTTGCAAACATACTCTTGGATTTTGTCCTCACAAACGCCTCCATTGAGACACGGATTGGGCTCACATTCATTCACATTTACAGAACAATCTTTTCCGGCATATCCGGGCCCACACCTGCACTGGTAATCATTGATCAGATCAACACACGTTCCGCCGTTTGAACAAGGTTTGGTCAAACAGTCGTCGACATTGTCCTGGCACAGGTCACCAATGAAACCCGGAACACATAGGCATCGAAATGAGTTGACCTCATCTATACAGGTGCCGGAGTTGAAGCAGGGGTTCACATCACAATCATTAATGTTTATTTCGCAGTTATCGCCGGCAAAGCCTGCCCTACACATACAGCTGTAGTTGTCGTCATCTGTGGTCACACAACTGCCTCCTAATAGATGACAATACATAACATTATATTAAACTTTGTTATCATTTAAAGAATAAAATCAAATATGAAGTTTGTATTTACCATTAGAACAGGGGTTTGGATCGCAGTCTGTTTGCTTGATCTGACAGTTTTCCCCTTCATAACCAACTTTGCAAATACATAAGTAACCACTAGGACCATCCACACAAGTACCGCCATTGGAGCATGGGTTGTTTGTACACACGCTGGCCATTGTCTCGCAGTGTTTGCCGAAGTAGCCGAGAGGACACTCACACGTGTAGTTATTGGACGACACGCTCTGTCGGACAAAAAGAAATGGTTAAAGATATCAATCGATTGGAACGTCAAGTATTGACTCCTGCAGTGAGACATCCGTTTCGGATGACAACAACTGAACTTTGCATTTGGCTCTCAAATCAAGTGTTTAATACAAATTAAATCTTCTAAATCGTAGGCGTTTTCCCTCTCTTTGTAGTTATGTTAAACGTCAAGAAAATATGTTTTTCTCTTTTATTCGGCCAAACATTATATTCATGTCTATGCATAAGATAAGGGAGTTTTCGGGACTAAGGAATGCCACCCAATAATAATAATGCAAATATCGATATGCTATTGACTACTACTCCAATCTATAGACTATTTTCAATTCATTTTGAATCTAATATACATTTAAAATCGATTTTAACTGTTGGCAGAAAAACAACTCAATTATTCACAACTTATTGGAGAACTCTTCCGAAATAGCTGTGCCTCTGATTGTCAATTAAAATATCTTTGGCGAAGAAAACCATAAATATAATGAACTAAAAACATGTTTATAATGAATAAAATATTATCGAAATTATGATAAATAATTAGATAATTATTCGCATTTGAAGACCAAATATGAATAAAAACAATAGATTTGTTGGAAACAGAAGTAAATCTAAGACTGAATTAATGGATCCAAAAGTACTTCAGAAATATTAGAGAGAAAATACAAAATAGACAGAAGTCGAGAAATAAATTGTGATAATAAAGGTTATAACTTATGCTGGCATTCGTGAAACAGTGCTGTCATGTGTGCCTTTGGGGCAGACAGTGACTGAACAATGAATTATATTATGCGGACACGTATTTCCAGGTCTTATTATATCAAACATTTGACTAATGCATAAATTGGAGGAAAGAGTCAAGTGTTGCGGATAATGGGTACTGGCATCAAATGCCAAGTTTAAATTACCGGTATGAGGCCTATCTATGAGCACAATGTCATGTAAAATCCTAAACACATCCAAATGCAATGGATTGCGAGTATCGATGATTGATAATAATGATGCTATCAGTTGATGGCATCGGCAGGAGATTTATCTGAGAATAATTCATTGCATTCATGATATTCATGGTATTCAATGATCAAACATTTGAATCAAAAAGAAATGAAAAAGAATTAGACTTCAAATAAAGAATAGATTTACATATTATTTGATATTCGCATCAAATCTATTCAAAGAGAAAAATTCTTTTGGTTTTCAAAGAACCAACAGAAGAGTCAGTCAAACAAATAGTTCGTAAACAGAGAGCAAAATAAGTGGAAAATATTTAACACAAAACACTGTTTAATAAATAAAAGCCTTAATAATAATAGAGAACAACAAACAAAACACGAAAATTGTTTTTCTATTCGCGTTATATAATAAGAAACACTATTATTGCTATTCTTTCTTAAAGATCATGAGAGGTGTTAACAGTCTTTCTGGTGGAGTTCTAGTCATAACTATACACTTGTGCAGTGCATTGTCTCAGATTGTCTGCCATTTTTATTATATAATCTTCTGAATTGGCGCTTAATTTATTAGACTATTAACGGATGTGTCAGTCGTTATAATAAAGCTCTTATTGTTTCGCTTGAATTGATGTAAAAAGAAATTCCTTTCGCTTTCAATTAGGAATATATTGTGTCAGAGGGAGAGAGGAGAGCACGCAATCCATTTCCATCTTATATTCAACTATTGAATGCCAATAAATATTAGATTAACTCAAAGAATACTTTCTCCTTTCAACTATAGGTTCGCTTCAATTTGTCTCAAAGATTGAAAGCCAAATATAAACTCTTAAAAAACTTATCTCTAGTTTTGTGATTATTTGACAAATGTCTGAATTATTCCACAGTTTTTTCAATCATTCAATAGATTAACACTTGATTTAACTGATTAACAAAGAAATGAATAGAGTGTGTGTTCGGCACATCACAATTGTTGGACAGACAACTAAACAACACCAACAGAGTACAGTATCAAAAGGTCGGAGGACTAGTTCAGGGCAGCTGTACTTTTCTCTAAAAAAGGGATTATTTTCTTGCAGACAACAATCAGCTGTCTTTTGATGTTTTCTCAATTTTATCACAAAATAAGAGTTGACTTTTCTATTAGTATTGGCATTGCTTAAGGGCTCAGCAGATGTGCCGCTAAAACTATCAATACTTCAATTGATTCCTGTTTTTATAAACACTGGACATCAATAGAAGAAGAATAAGAGAAGACAAGAGAATACAACCAAAAGAAAGTAACTGTTATTGTATTCGAGTTGTCTGTTGTATGCAAAGTCGGGTCACAATCACCTGTCCGTCCATTAGTCTCATTGCAAAAATCTATTGATTCGGTATATTTTAATTGATTGACTTACCTTACAAGTCGCTCCATTAGCACAGGGAAGATGTGCACAGCTATCAATCTCTTGCTCGCAGTTCTTGCCGGTGAAGCCGAGCGGACACTCACATGTATACCAGCCCTCACCGGTGTTTGTACACGAGCCTCCATTCTTGCAGGGTTTGTGATTTGTGCAGTAATTCAAATCTGACAAAAAAACAAAACAATTGCTTTTTAATAACTCGAGACTAACTCAAGACGTGAAATGATGTCAAATATGAATGCAATTTATTTCTAATATGATTATCAATATTATAATTATTATATTCTTTTGATAGACATAACACTTCTGGCAAATCGTGTGTCAAACAAATTGAATGCTTTCTTCGCAAACAATCAAAAAGTTGTAATTCTATTCATTAAAATATTCAAAAAATCCTCTATCGCTCAGTCCTATCAAACCCAACATTACATTACATTACATTACAAGAGCACAAGTGAATGGAATACTTGTGTTATCGGTTCAAACATCAGTTTATTGATCACCATTTTTTATATGTAAGGTAACTTTACACTAACATTTGGAGCATCGAATGAATTATTTGATTCTATGCTGGCATGTGGTCATCCGCTAAAGAACATCATAACTATATGGATACAGCCCTATGTAATTCAGCTTTTCTTTATTTAGTCCTCATTGAGTTGACCTCAGGTTCGGAATAATTTTGGGTTAAAAATCTTTTCTACCTGTTATTGAATGAGTATTTTCTTTGCAATTCAAGCCAACTATTATTGTTATAATACATAACTTTTCACAACTGAATGCATATAACGATAGTCTTATTTTTATTCTCATTCTTTCCTTTTGAACTACACTTGAAGTCAGTCCCAAACAATTCGGGCCCAAAAACTAGTGATTTTGAGACTCTTTTTGAAAAGAGAATTGAATTTAAAATTGAATTGCAATGAAATGATAATCATAAGTAAGGAAAAACTAAACTAAATTGAAAATTCATGTAAGAAAAGATTGAATTCTTTTACAGTTTTGAAGTTTTTAAAAACTAATAAAAGTGGTGATAATATCGACAGAAGACTGACATAAGAAAAACATATATTTATGAATAGATTAGACACTTATTATTGAATATAAATACATATCTAAAGGGCATCAAAATATGTTGTAATAAATTTGTGACAAAATATTTTTAAGCGATAATTATAAGTGTTTTGAGTTTAAGCGTTATATTTGTCAGCTCTTCAAACGAAATGAGAAAAGCGTAGGCATTAGAAGTGCGTTCATACCTTGATTGCAAAGCAGTCCACCCCATCCCTCATCACATAAACAATCCCACGGCTTAACGCAATAGCCGTGCAAACAGCCGGGGTATTTGGTGCATTGGTTGCAGTTATGGCCTTCCCATCCGTATCGGCAACTGTCGAATGAATTGAGAGTAATATATAATTTTTGTTACATTTAAGTAATAAATATATAGTATTTTGATTGCAATCATTGAATGAAAATATCAATTAACTGATTGGAGGATAACTCACTTGCATTGGTTGGGTTGAGAGCACTCCCCGTTCGTTGCATTACAACCCGATCGACAAATGGCTATAAAAATTTCAATAAACAAATAAATTAATATTTATAGCATATAATGAAGGGTTAGACTTTAGAACAGACCTTTATCGCAGTAGTTTCCGTGCCATCCTGGTAAACAGATCTTCTCTCCATCGAGACCGCATGTAAAGTGTCCATATTTATCGTCCCGAGGCTTACACAGAGCGCCACAATATTCCCCGAAGTAGTTCTCCTGACACGTGACGCGATACCAATAGTTAAGAGTCGTCTGATTGTTGTGAACACTCTTTTGCGTCCATTTATTGTCCACTTTTAAAAATCGAGACGTAGCCAAACGTGTTATCAGTGTTCGGGTCATTGTATTGGAGCGCCCTATTGATTGACAACAAATAAATTGAAAAATGAATAATTGATTAGAAGTTTTTTGAGATAAACAAAAAATAGCATAAAAACAAACAAATCATTGAAAGCGAACACAAAAATCAGTAAAAAATTTCTGATAAATATTTTCTTTGCAGCGAAAAAATTCACCGAAAAAGAGAAAAATATTTTTATAATTGAAAGAATGAATGCCTTAAAGACTGAAATTTGTGTTACAAATGCTATGAAGACTCTCCGAAGAGACAGAAAAGAAGAAAAAAGTAAAACTAATGCTTCAATGAAAGCAAAAAATCTTTATCATAAGATAAGGTTATGATCAGACCATCAATTATAATGACTGTCCCCTAAAGAAAATTTAAAATCAAATAAAATACAGTAGTTTTGGAATTCGCGAAAAGCAGAGGTTCGGAATGACATAAAAAGTGAGATAATTCCCCAGAATTTCAGTATTTTGTATAAATCTGTGATTATATAATTGTGAGTCTAATAGCAATCTTTAAGTTGTCGTCGAAAGCCTTCTTGGAATAGAAGGCAAATAATAGAAAAATTAATGCCTAACACAATCTGGTGAAGGGCTCGATCCCGATGTTTGTTGAGGAACTACGGTTGGCCACCTTACCAGTGCTCTCTGGCAACAGTGTCCTCGATTTGTCTCAGATTCTCTCACAGAAAATAATTTAGGCTTAAAATTGTTGCCGTATTTCTCACATACAGACGACAGACACTACTTGAGTGAAGACATTTTTCTCTCATATTTTTATTCTGAGTTAACACAGAAACAGTGTTTTCACAGCAACCAAAAAATCAAAACTAATTATAAGACTTTTAGAGATAACTCTAATTTAACAGAAGAGTGAGAGAGGAATAAATTTGAAAAATGAAAAAGCACATTTTTATACATCCTTTTCAAGTTCAATGTCGACAAAGAATTCCTTTGAAAAATCATAAAACTTTTCTACAGATTATATATAAGAAGAGAGGTTTAAGTGGTTTACGAATTATTTCGATAACTAATAAAAAATCAAATGAATAACAAAACAAAAGTAGAAAAAAAGAGTCAAAAATCGATTTATAATTCGGAACCGAATGGAGTGTAGAGAAGGAGATAAGAAATAAAGCAAATGATTATTTGAAAGGAGAAATTCATTATATTAATTACTCGCTTATCTGTGAAAGACTCGGTTTTTATTATTATGTTTCGCCTCAACGATTGAAAACGCATTAATGGCTTTTGAACACAAAATTTCTCTCTTTTTCTGTTATCAGTGCTATCACTGGCTTTGAACTGATGTCAATGTTAATGAATAAAATGAAATCATTGCTCAATCAAATCCTATATAAAGAGTCTGTGCGGACCTTTTCGGGTGTTTCAGGCGATCGTCTTCTCAATAAAAATAAATTATCGACGAAATCAGATCCTGAATAACAACATTTCTCAACATTTCTCAATCTCTATCTCTCTTTTTTCAATAGTCCAGAGAAAAAGTATTTTAGTTTTTCTTTCAAATCCATTGGAATGTAATTCAGTTCCGACAGAAGATAAATGTTAAGGAATTCCACTTTTAATTATGAGAAACATTTAAATATTTCAAAAATGAATAAACTTTTTAATGGAATGGAGGCACAGATATCAGCCACTAATTTGAATATTTAACGAATAATTTGATACGAATTCAAATAATTGTTTAATAAATTATTTAATAATAAGCGAAGAATTCGCTCAAAATGTAAGGGAGAGTACAGATCGAGGATTGTATCAGAAATAGAGTAAAAATATTTTTCGTTGTTTCAAAGGTTTTCTAATTGGAGAAAAGGAGGTTAAATGGCCTGAAGGCAGACCCGCAGAGGCAGAGAGAGAGAGAGAGAGAGAGAGAGAGAGAGAGAGAGAGAGAGAGAGAGAGAGAGAGAGAGACCCTAAAACAGGTTGGAAGCCAAGAGGAATCAGAAGCAGTGAATCTGAGAGATGATGTATGAGATTGTATTCAATTTTAATCCTAATATAAGAGGTTTACTATAGATTTGAAGAGATTTTAACAGATCAAATGCTATTTCCAAGAGTATAAACTGAATAAATGACATAATAGTCGTCCAAATATATTAACTTTTCTTTAATAATACTTATGATAAACAGTTTGGGAAACCAATTATCGTAATGTCAGTAATAAAATTCAATTCATTTATTTCAAAATTATGTAATATTTTTCTTAGAAATTCAATTCCAGTAATCAATCTTTGACTGGAGAGTAATGGAGAAAAGATAGTTAGGCCCTATTCGGTAGGTTTGACCCAACCTGTCAAATGATTTACTGGTTTTCACATTTTTTCTTTCCATTAATGAATGAATAGTTTGCTGAAACATTTGAAACTACATTAGGAGTGAGAGAAAAGCGAACAAAACATTTATTGAAAGATAGGAAAAATATTCTCCGACTCGAGACTGACGTCCGATTGCTTTAAGACTACCGGACGGCTAAATGAGGGCTCAAAAGACTTAGTTTAAAAAGAGAGAAAAATATCAGCAAAGTTTGATGCAGTTTATGGTTCGGAAGCTTATTAGAGCTGAGAGTATCGGCCATATACTGAGCGCTTAGAGCCATATATTTGGTGTTTCTAATGGTCAGTCGAGTTAATGGAAACTCTATCTCTGGTTTTTGTCTCACTGTTCAGACAATTTAGCGGCGAAACAATTCGTAGCCTTAGGTCTAATCATGTTTTGCAGGTCAATGTTAAGTGTATTCAATGGCATAGATATAGCATAGCATTCATTGCCATTATCTCACATAAACATTAAGGACTATACTCTCTGTTCATAAGGAAGTTTTCAAATGAACCCAAAATACTCAACAATACTGCATCAGTCAATATCCCAGTGTTTTATGATTAATATTAATTGAATACACACTTCAGCTGTATATTCCACTGACCAACACATTCAACACATTTGATTGAATTTTAAATTAACGATTTGTTGAATAATTCTGATGTGAAGTAGAAATCTTTGATTTTTCTGAATTTTTAATCATTTTCTGGGAGTAAGAGATAAATGAATTGTTATTATAAGTTAACCGAAATTTTTTGCCCGCATTTATAATAAGGATAATGAATAAGACTGTAACTAATGAATAGAAAATCTTCTGAAACTCTATTCAATTATCATATCTTTTAATGATGAATAAAAACAAACAAATAATAACAGTCTGGAAATGAAATACAATAGAAAGCAAATAAATAATCATATCTTTAGAATAATAAACTCCTGAAAAATAAGAGATGAATGCATTGAATCAATTGAAAAGAAAGAAATGATTTTGTTATTAATTGAACGTCAAATGGTATGAATGCAAACATTTATCACAACTAAAGAGTACTTCAATTACAATACAAAAAAGTGATAAATGTTTTCCGATGAGATGTCATTAATTTTAAATATTAAATAAAACTATCAGTTATTCTAAAAGAGTGTGACTTATATTTAATCATTAAAGTCGAGACACAGAATAAAGAAGTGCACGAGAATAAGGTAATCATTTTTTATCTGCACAGACATGGGTTGAGGACACTTTGAAAGACATCACTATTTGAGTGAATGTCTGTTATATAAAATTAAGAGACAGGAAATCAAATTAAAAAAAATTTGAAAAACATTTGTGAAAAGCGTAAGAGATTTAAAGGGACTGAAAACATAACAATAAATATGGGTCTAAACAGCTGTCTATATGTCTATCCGATGACCTCTAAACATAAGGCAAGGAAAGCAAAAAATCAAAGTTTACGTCCTCTTAGAAAAAGAGCTCAAACTTTGGTGGACTACAACCACCAGAGAAAGAGAGCCATAGAGTGGGCATAAATTTTGCAAAATTGGAAGACTTTCTCACGGTCTGGGATCAGCTGCTTTAAGACGCAATGCATATGCAGTCATACGATTGAGCGCTGGGCTATAGTCAAGAGTGAAAAGACGAGAGATACGGGACTGGGAGCCCAGGAGAGGGAAACAAAATATATTGAGGGTTCTGAGCGTAACACGGGATCTTTGAGCACTCCTTTATATTAAGAAAAGTTGACTCACTTTTCAGTTGTGTTTGAACTTTATATCCAAGAGAGTGTGGAGAGGGAGGGAAAGAGAGAGAGAGAGAGAGAGAGAGAGAGAGAGAGAGAGAGAGAGAGAGAGAGAGAGAGAGGTAATAAAAGTACGTCTGAGAAGAAGCACTGCCCAAAACAAGCCATAAAGATTTGAATATCAAACTATAAGTGTTTGTTAGGGATGAGGCGCGGAAGTGAACCAAATTGTTAGTGTGTTTGAAGTGAAGGTGAGATTGGCTTAAGAAGTCTTTATAAAGAGAGCCAGAGCTAGGCCTGTGCCCAAAGCGCCAGATGGTCTATAGAAAAATTAAACCAAGGATATATTCAAAGAGAAGAGAAACAGTAGAGTTGGCCGGGCATTAATAGCCCTTCCTTTTTGTCGAGTTGACCACTACTGCCATTCAGTACAAGCGTTACGCGTGCTCTGGTCTTGAGAGAGAAACGGTACAAAGAATGGGCCGGCACCTAATTTAAGTTCAGGGTTGTTTAACATTTAAAAATCGGAGCTATGGGTCAAAGGCTTGTCATCTGTAGTGCAAAGAATATTGTCTTTCAATGAAAGATATGCTTCAAAAACAATAATAAAATAATGAAAACTTGTAATTATTCCGAGAATTGAAACCCTTTCCTCTTTCGCTTATAATAATTGTGAGGATTTTAATGTCAACGGAAAAGTCAAAAATATGATAAATGACTTTAAGTGAGATATTGACACACATTTTGATCCTGTTTTGGGAATATTGACGGAAAACTTGCGAAGACATCATTGGAATTGAATGCAACCCTTTAAGCAATATTAACAGTAATGAGGCATTACTTTCAACAGCATTTTGTCTTCATTGAAGCCAAAAAGTCTTTGCCTTTATTTACCATTCAAAGAGGGGACAGTGTTTGAGATCATAAACGCTTAGAGATAATGAGAGCGCCGGCAATGAATGAGTGGTCGAAAATCTCAGTACTATCATCAAGTGGTAAACTTTAATCGAAATAAATCCTACTCCCGAGGGATCAGATCATCGATCAGTGGATGCGTTACTAAACTAGGAGGGGATTTAAGGGACCAAAGGAATGCATTCTTGGCAGCAGTATATCCGCTCATTTAATATGCTTTCAACTGAGTTTGTATTTGAGAGACAAACGAAAGAAATGACAAATAATGAGTACTAATCGCTATAAATAAACAATAATTGGATAACAAACCTAATGAGGGAACGTATACTCTATAAGATGTAAAATATATATTTGAGAGAATTTATTGTCGGATCAAATTTGAGTCGAGAATTGGGTCATAAAAGCAGCTGAGAATCGATCAGAACTATGATTGTTAACTGAGTTTCAAAATTATGATTTTCGATAAGAGAATTCATGTGAGACAAACAGCACTGGTATCAAAAAGTATATAAAATCAAAATAAGAATTCGGCTAATTCTCAGTCAGGGGTTTGGCTGAACACGAACTTGAATGTCACGACCGCAACGGGTACTAACTTTTTTGGTACCGAATAATTCTTAGATATATGTTTATAAATATCTGTTGTATTGTAAGTCTAGTTAGTAGTCGAGAGTCAATAAGTTATGTTAAGTTATACTAAATATAATCAAAAATAATATACAAAACAAAATTATCAGAAGAAAAGGCCCAGAATTAAAATCCAGCGAAACATGGAATTTAAAAGAGAAAAATTGATTGAACCGAATGTATAACAAATTGTATTTTGAATTGAGAATAACCTTTTTCGCACAGAATGAGTGAGTGAGTGTGTGTGTGTGTGTGTAAGAGAGAGAGAGAGAGAGAGAGAGAGAGAGAGAGAGAGAGAGAGAGAGACTAGAATTAGCGCACTGGTCGGTAGAATGTCTCGGGTCAGCACTTCCTAGTTTTTTGGGCAAATGTCTTAACGAACAGAATAAATAAAAATTGTATTTAATTCTAATTCCTCCCATAAGCACGAAATTGTTCTGATATACCGTTTCATGATATGACTACCTGTGCTATTAGTAACGAATAAATTATTACCATTTGATAGCATTTACACAAAACTAAAAGAAAATCCCGAAAAATGAGAGAATAATCAAAACATTAAGAACTAAAACTTGAGATTAAAAGATGGCAACAATTATTCAAATTTAATTCAATGCAAACCAATAAAACACTCGATTCGATGTTCAACTGAATTTATAGACGATTTTGCAAGAATATATTTGTTATCAGCCCTCTGGGCTCTGTAATGACAGTGAGAGCAAATTGATGTAATAAATCAAGTGATCAATAAGTCGACTAATTCTACTGAAAATGGTATTTAAAATGAAGACAAAAAACAGGTTGAATTAAAATACATAACATATACATAATATCGATGTTTAGTTAATGTCTGAAAAGTCTTTTATTTCTCATTTCAAACGTAAGATTAATTATAACGATTTTTGAGAAAATCTAGAAACAAGATCAAACAGAAATAACTATTTATAACCAAATGCTCTAATGATTATACGAATCAAATTACTTTTGAAGAAAATTTTATCCATGCAATAAATTAACTTGCTTCTTTTTTTACTAAAAACTGACATCATGTGAGAAATGTCAATTTTAAATCATTTTCTCATCTAATCGAAAGACAATTTTCAAATTAAAAAATCAGAACCAATTGAAGAATGTTTCACATTATATGAACACATTTTATAGTCCAATGTATTGCAGAGCTATTAAAATATGTATACAAATGTTGTAAATAATAATTTGAATTTCCGTTAAAGACTAGTCGCGAGGTCGACAGCCACTCATCTCATCCCATCTGTCCCATAATCTTAGGAATAGGGAGAGAGAACACAAAAGAGGGAAATGTCGGTAATGTATTGTAGACTTACTAACCTAATGATACAAATACAAGACTCAAGTTTGACAGCTATTAATAGATGTGGTCTTCCCTTCTAATAGTAAACTCAAACAATAGTTCTTCGAAAGACTAAATGAGTTATTGTTGGTCAGTATTATGTGCTGAGCTCTCATTATAACCACTTCTGTGCATACAATGAAATTAAGCAGATTTTCAGACAAATTCTGTTGAATTAAGTTTTTAAAGTAATTTTGAGCCGAAGTTTAGTCACAATAAAGAAAATTATGAATTATTTGCGACAAGAATTTAATTCCGATATAATTGTAAAATAATTATTGTCTTAATTAAAGCAGATTATAGTGAGACACAGAACAGGACAGACTTCATAATGAAGGTATGTATGGGCCCACAGGTTAGCTATGGGACGACACACTCCTCAAAAACTATGGAGCCTTAAGTTTTGCGTTCGTTAGTCAGAAGCAGCGTTAATAGCGATGGTATGGTTGGACAGCACTGGTAGTGATGGGGGTTCGTAGCTAAGAATATATACAATAATTGTTCTTTTTATCGTTACTGTGGATCTGGGGAACAGTCGAACCAGATCTCAGTGGCAATGCTCAGGACGTGAACAACACAGAGCACACGAAAAGAGCAAAAGCACCTGCGGCTATGTTCCCACACTAACACAGCACTGGTAGCAAAATCCAGTGCATAACCGAACACAAGATAAGTATTAATAAGACGACCAAAAGTTTAAATAAAACTCAAAGTCGCGGACAACGCAACTATTGAACAGAAGACAACACATTAACTGATAGTTGGGCTCAAACTTTCGTAAATACAATTATCGGTAAATACTTGGTTCAGAACAGCAGTGATCTGTCCCTCACCAGAGCTGACGACAGCATTAGAAGAGTACACAATGTCTTAATAGCTATTCATTCAAATTTATAATTATTGGGTAAAAGAAAACTTGTGTTTCTCACTATTCGATCAAATGGACAATTAGTTCAATAGGAGCTGGACTTAAATGATATGTTTATAAGATATATGTGAAGGGAACAGCTGGTGGCAGACATCAAAAGAACCAAATAAGACAGAGTTCACAGAAGTCGAGACATTAGAAAAGTTTAGATAATAAGCGTATCGGAAGATTCAGTCGCCAAATATCGACTCAACTAAAGGCTAAGTATATATCGATAGTCAAAAACAAATCCGAAAGCTTTTTCTGGGCTCAGAATCAATGTGAGAGTTGAGGGGAAGGAAGAACTTCTCCTTTTTCTCACAGTTTAACAAAATTAAAGAAAAACACTAAAAATGACGGACTTTTCGAAGTATAAGTTAGGAAAAGATTTCTTTTTATATTTCAATTTTTTTCAGCTAAAACTTTTACTCTCGCTATGAGAGAGAAGTCCGGTTAAGGACCCGCCTATGTTTTGCCGGTGCGATAACTTTGGTATACCTATGTGTTATTCAAACCTGTAGTCACATAAGACAGTAATTTTCATCGCCAACTGCTGTGCGAATATCAAATGTTAGACTGATCTGATGGACACTTAGCTGTGAGCTCTGCACAAAAGCTCAGATGCCTTTCCATTGGAGTTTCCCACAATTCATAAGCCTTTTATTTTCAAATATCATATTATGTGAAACACTATATATCTTAGTTATATAACTCGAGTAAAAGTTATTAACATTTTCTTAATGCGAAACATTCAGGAGTTGTTTGGTTCACCCAAACACTCGCTTGGAAACAGACTGTCTGAATGGTGAGCTCTCACCAGACGTTTAACTACTTTTTCATTAGAAAGTTAGAGCACAGGCAGAGGCAGAGATTTAAAAGAAGCAAAAAAGCAGAAAACATTAAATCAAATTAAAAATCGCTTAATTGAAAGTAAACTAAAGGCAAAAAATTCAGACATACCTCTAGACGTTGTCGACATTGAAGATGCAGAAGCGTTGTGCCAGGCCTCTATTATCAATGAAAATGTACCCTGTTAGAGAAAAACAACAACAAAATTAAAATATAAATGACTGATTGAGGATCACATCAATTAAGTTAATTAAATGAGATATTAAACAATTTTTTGGAAAAATTGTTGAGAAGAGGCTTTTTCTCAAACAAACTAATGATTAAAACAATTTGCAAACTAATTGTGAAACAGTGTTGACATACCGGCCACGAAAAGTTGAACGGAAATTTAATTGTATAATCCTGTCCGTTGTGAGTATTATCCTTAATATAGACAGAGCTGTCGTTGAAGGCATTGGTAATCACTTCGCCGAAAGTACAGGGAGGACTGGGATCAATGTTGGTCTGGTAGTGCTTAAGACAGACACGAAAAAATGTTTGACATTTTTCACTACATATTTCATTGTTATTCTCTGTTTTGATAGCACTTCCACAACAGTTACCGACGGCATCACGACTTAACTCATTTATGAATGAAATTAGTCTGAACTCGAATACACCAGAAGACGAAACCTAATTATTGAGGGAAAGACAAACATCTAATTAATATATCGATCGAAAGCTTATAAATAATATAAGGAATAAAAAAGTAATTAAAAATATTTGACTTCAAAAAGGATTTATGGCTTTCAGTAATAAATTATTAATAATAAAAGTGAAGCCAAAAAATAGTTTTAATAAAAACATATTATTGGCATTCAATCAATACATGTATAGAGTTCTCGGAAGGTGTGTCCACTCGACACAGGCTTTCAATACAGATCCTTGCATTAACAAATTCTAGGGTTCGCTCTCTTCTATAGCCAGGAGCGAGTCGTGCCATAAACATCACAAACGAATAAGAATGAGATGAGAGCATCAATTTTTTTCTTAAGATTAAGACCAGTAGGTGTATGGCAGGGGTGAGGCAGAGCACTGGATAGGCATCAAATAAATACAAGTGCAGCGCAAAGTGTATCTAATCATTACTTTTTGTGAGAGTCAGTGCATGTTTTGCAGTGCATTCAAACAAAACTGTTTTTTATTTTCTTGAAGACGAGAAGAAAAACTACTGCTCTTAACAGATATGAGATGAGTGCATGTCTTCCATGACTTACATGCCTTTCCACCTCTTAATGTATGGCTCGTGAAATAGCATTTGGCTTACAGTTTGTTGTGTTTAATACATCTAATGCTACCTGACTTCTAACAAATAATATAAATACTGACTACTGATTCAATTTTGAAGGCGTATTGGGTTTCGCACACAAGAAAAATACGTAATGAATACCAAATCCAAACATTAGACAAGTTTTCTGATTATTATATAATGTTATGTTAAATGTCGGCGAAAATGAAACAAAAATTACTAAAAACTAATTCACTTTTTTGTAGACTAAATATTAATATAGAAAAAACCGAAAAAAGCAAAAATTCGGCAAAAATTCAATATATTTTTTGGCAATAATTTCTCAATTTTTTGAACTTTCACTGAAAATACAGTCCAATAATATATGGCATTAAGACAAGAGATGAGGGACTGGTGTATAAGAATCGAAGCACAAGCGAATGAACGCCTACCTATTCTGATAGAGTGCCTGCAGTCAAGAAAACTATCGGAGCGAACGATAAATTTCTTCTCTATGTTTGACTGACTTATAATAATATTACATAAAATTTTTAACTTAGATTTTGCTCTTTTGATGTCTCAGAAGAAGAAGCCTTTTATGTATTGTAAAAAAGAGCATTTATTTGAGAGCGAGCGCACAGGTATGCACCGAATGATGTCTGAGCGAAAAATGAAAAGTTAATTCTGGTGAATTATCTAATGGTCTGAATGAATGGCCCACAACTTGACATCACTTTAAGTGTATAACAATTGCTATTAGTTTTTGAATGCGAGAAGAGAGAGAAAAATCATTTGATTCAATTGGGCCAACCATTTATGTGTATTAATACAGGAGCTGTTACTTAGAGTAGTCATATCGAGCCATATATTCAGAGCTCTTATTCACTGCCACTGAAAATGTATTAAAACTACTGTTGAGTTCGGATATAACTTATGTAAGGCTGGAGAGCCTTAAGAAATGCTTAACAACAGTGGAATCGGAAACAAGACATTTGATGGGCTATTAAAGAGTAGCCTCAAAGTGCACCTCATATAAGGCTCATACTCATAGATAATCACTGTCTACTGGTTTGGCTTTAAATTTGGTTTCTTTGCTCTGTTGTCTAAGTGAGAGACAAGTCGTATAATCAGATATATGTTAAGTAGACATAAGATATAAAAAGCGATTCTTTCCTTAACTCTAATAAATTTGTTTAAAAAGTTTTGAAGAATTCAAGAATAAAGTCCTGTCGAGAGAATGGTGTGAATGGTGTGAATCGAATCAATTGTTTATTACACTGAATATACTTTGTCTAAACCCACATAAGACAAGTAACACCGGAATGGCTCTGAATGAATGAGTAGGTCTGTCGGTGTTCACTATGAGGTGGCGTAAGCGTAAGCATAAGAGCGCTATACAGCAGCCAGAGTGCGACAACAGGATCATTGAATACTGACATTAATGCCTAAGCGAATAGCCTGTCCTATGCCAATAGTCACACAAACGTATGGCCAGTGTTAGTGTAAGTTCCTCTACCAGAGCGACCTTTTTTCTCAAAAAATTTTAACGTCAAGTTTTATGCTTCAAACTATCCTTAAGCACGTCTTGTCGTTCCCACGCTTCGAGTCCAATGTCTTTGAAGCAACAGCACAAACACTACTTTTCCCAATGGCTATCATATTCTGTGCTATCGGACTCTCAAACACTACACAAATACTGAATTTGGCACTAAATGCTACCGAAAAACAATTGCTTCTGAAGAGAAACTCCTCGAAGATATTGTCTCTGAAGTAAATCTAAACTCAAATATTTCTAAACCAAAACAAAACTTAAAAATTTTGTGTTAAAAAAATCCAAAATAATTGGAAAGACAGACACAAGAGTCGAGTAAACTAACAAAAAAGACAACTTTAATAAACACTTTAGTATTTTTTGGGGCAAAATTTATGCCAAAGTCTGAGGCAAACCGTTTTAGTGGTCATTAAAATCGAGACATTTTCAGTCTCTAAAAGAAGACTTAATTATAAATTATTTATCAGAAAAATGTTTTAATTTATGTGAGAGAAGAAAATTAACGTCTTTTACAGAAAGAAAAACTAAACTCAACTTTTGGACAAATTGCAAGATTCACTGCCACTGACTCTCTATTGAGTGGTCGGTCCTAACAAATGAGTTCCAATGTTTGGCAAAACTAAACACTAATATATTATAAAAATATTACACTGGAGTGCCATTATATTGAACATCCTATATAATGAATATTCCTTTATAATCAACAACTTCTAGACATTAACGCTGAATATAGTGGCTTATAATCAACATTCCTCTATAATGAACAGATTGTTTAAACCAATCGTATTGATTATAATGGGAGTCGAGTGTAATTGTTTATAAGAAAAATCAGAGAATAAAATAAATAAGTAATCGAAGCAAAAGTCAAAGAAAAGCAGCGAAAAAGTCTCAACTAATGACCAATTAAATGGTAAATAAGCCGAAAACTTGGCTAAGAGTGGAGACACGAGTGGACACAAACTGTAATAAACACGAATTGCATGTATTGATTGAATGTCGATCTGTAAGCGTGACTCACATTACAGATAAGTGAAAGAAGAAAATTATTAATCAAAACAATTGCTTACCTTTTGATGGCATAAATTAAGTATCAAAAAAGTGATGAATAGTTTGTAAATCAAAAACATAATTAAATTTGATCTTCTATTTGACGAGTTGTGGGCCATTTCTGGGCCGATAATATGCTTTCCCAAACGATATAAGACATACACTGAAGACAAACACTTATATAATCACTGTTTGTTAGAAAACTTTGTGATTAATCCTTGAAAACATAATTCACTGCAAATATAATTCGTTAATTATTGAGTGTTTTATCGCAACGATTGTTGAACTGATGTCCGCAAAAGTTTTCAGTTAATTGAGTTTTGGTTTTCTCTCTTCTTCTTCACTCGTCTTAAGGTTTGATTGATTGCTATAATAGAGAAGAGAAAAGATTATTAACTTTTAGAGGATATTAGAGCTGAACAGTACTCTCTCTCTGCTCTTTCTCTCACTGAAGTTGTATTCACAACACATTCATTCACTTCATTCACAACAGAGAGAAGTGTCTATTCATTTGTGAGCGACGCTCAGCGACCGACACAACAGTTAATACTTTTGTCAAAACTTTTCTTACTTTGATATCAAGTTTTCTCCAATAGTTTCAATTTATATCATAAATTATTTGAATATATATTTAGTTTTAATCCAATTATTGCTGTAAACAGTTTTGACGTGAAGTTATGAAGAGATCAATCGGTTATTACAAACACTTGATATTGATTTCAATATTTGAGATCAAGACTAGGAATGGATGACAATTGAGTTGAGAATACTTTTCAATAATTAATAAATTATTTTCTTATAATCCAAACACAAACTTCATATCATTTAAAGCAATGATAAGAAAGAAATTTGAGATAAATTAGTGAACAATAAATTCATTGATAACACAACTCATAAGAAGATGAACTTGCAATCAATTGAACATTTCATAAGAAATGGTTATATTAATGGCAATCAGAGGAAAACCAATAAAATAATATATAATTAAATTGGAAATGAAGTCTCAATAGAGTGTCTCCGTTGAAAACACACTGATAATTGAGAATAAGTTGATGATCGGTATATACTGTGCTGATCGCACGGCAAGTCTCTTAGTGTGAACCTTCTACAATCAGGTACAGCCGATGACTAGTAGCACAATATCTATTCGACGCTCAGCTCATACTCTGTCCCGAAATCTCGCTCCGGGCTCTGCTAGAGACCACCTTTTTAGCCAATCTAAACCCGCCTCAGAGCGCATGAAATGCAGAGGAAATGCATAGCACTACAGAAGACTATCAGTTTGTGTACACTGTATAGCCACCAGTTTTCTGCAGTCCCCCCGCAATTGATTCATGTGTTGAACAGGCATTCAGAACGCGTGCGTCGACTTATAATTCTAAACCGAAATTTTAAGAAAAAAACTTTTCTCTCTTTTCACTACTCTTTTATTCTAACTATTATTCTGTAACCCAAGAGCTCAACCGATTTGACAATTGAAAGGAACATATGATACGGACTTCTCAGTCAATATTTGACTCAAATCTAAACGCTATAGTTTTTGAAGCAAATGTTTTAAAAATATTTTTCAGATCAAAACCAGTAGAATATCAGAAGAATAATATTATTTTGAATTAGAGTTTGTGTTTTTAGATAACTTTTGATAATAAATTAAGAATTTGCAATCAGGTCAAATTTACTGTCATATTAGCAATCTGTTCGTTTAATTTTATTTTTCAATTCGTGATTATAATTTTGAGTGTCGGAGACGTTAAAAGTTTGTTATTTTCAAAATAAGCTAATAATGGAAATAATGAAAAGAGTGTCCCAATTATTATCGAAAAAATGAAATGAATAAATAAATTTCGTTAAACATATGTATAGCGAAAGACTACACACAAACTCAAATGGATGGACATCTTTCCTGTTGGATAGTATGTTTGGGTCCTGTGCTCCTTAGTTGGTGTTGTGCGCTGCTCGGCCTCTAAGATACAGGGAGCAGCTGTCACATCCATGATCCAGTGCACACCTGTCTCCTTGGCCTATGCTCTCTCTCTCTCTCTCTCTCTCTCGCTCGCTCTCTCTCTCTCTCTCTCTCTCTCTCTCTCTCTCTCTCTCTCTCTCTCTCGGGTGATTCGTAGCCATATTGCGAATCGATCAACAGTAGAGACCAGAGTCACAACAGTCACAACCCATTTCCCATTTCCTTTCTTTCATAGAAACTTTAAAAGAATAGTAAGTTTTAGTGAAGAATCGGAACGGAATATAAGAGTTCTCTCTCTTTCCTAAAATGAAACCCAAAACTTAAACTCCGGTAATATTATTGTGTTTTCTCTGTTGTGAACAATAGGAAAGTTTAGCTCAAATCCATTTCCCGAACACAGACTCCAGAGCAAGTCAATCAACTGAGCGATAAACCGGTAAAAATACAACCAATAAGATAAAGAATTGCCACAAAATTAAGTCTATTTTTAATATGCGTTTTGTTTGCCATTAATTTATAGCTTTCTGACTCAAAATCAAAGTTTATCTCAACTGTTGACTCAAATATTTGAGATAAGGAATAAAATTTTTATGAAACATATGCTGTTTCTCTTTTGATGACAAGAGAGACCAATTTATGTCTGCACTTGAAATGTAAGTGCATTTCTTATGCTATCAAAGAGCAGCTTTTGGAGCATAGATTCATAGTTTGATTAAATGAGAGTCGAGTTTGTGTTGTCTTTATTGCATAAGAAAATTAATTATTGGAATATTAACTTTCATTTAAGACATATAAATAGCGAGAGAGAGAGAGAGAGAGAGAGAGAGAGAGAGAGAGAGAGAGAGAATAAAGTGAGTGAGTGATGGAATTTGTCGAACAATGTATTGAAATGTAGTGTTCAATGTATTGCATTACTCATAGAATTGGGCGCACGGCTCGGCCTAAACATAATCAAAAGTCATACACTGACGGCACGTGCCAAGTTTTTACCAGACCCCAGTCCTTATTTCATTGGAAGTGGAGGGGGTTTAAACATTTTCGTAATCAGCAATATGTTAAAAGCAAGTAATGGCAGCTGTCTTTTTGAGGCACAGCACAGGCAGCACGCGTCTTGACAACACGTTGCACGCGTCAACACCGGCTGCTCTAGCAATGAGCACCGGAACAGAATAAGAGAGTCGAGTGAAAAGAATATAAAAAGGAAAAGAGAGACAAAGTGAGGGCTAAGCAAAAGAAATAAGAATCGAATCTATTGCGAGGAACTGGTGCTGAGGGGTCTTAGTGTGCTCTGGTTCTGGTGAAGGGGCAGCTTTTTCCAACACATTAGGTTTTTGTCTGTGCTCACTCTCTTAGGAAACCCCCCTTATGTGTTACTTTACCAATGAGTTTGAGAAGTAGTGCAACGAAAACTGCAGATGCGATCGACTCAAACATAAATACGAAGCTTACATTGCGATACATTCATAGGTAGAGCACACCATAAGAAATATATGGGATATGTGATTGAGTGAATCGCCTCTCCCAAAGAGAGTGCGAATCTGTTAAATTCATAAATAAAAACACATTTATATTGAAAAGATTTCCTCGGAGTGAGTGAGGAATAGAGGCTCTCCTCAAAAGACGTTTTTCTCTGCCATACACCTGGATGTGAGTCGAGTATCAGTTAGGGACTGACGTTAGACGACTGGCACAGACGGCTATGTTCTGCCAATAAGCACTTGGGGCACATGATTATAACAAGTGGCCCGTTGTCTGTCCTCAACATTACAATACATAAAACTTTTTTAATGCTTTTATTTATATTCTTTAAAAGAAACCAAATTCGCAAATAAACAGATATATGACTCAAAACCCAATCCAAGTGTGTTTTGGCTTTCAATACATCAGAAACTAAATTATTCTTCAGGTCTTCGGTCTTATGGCCATCTGCGCCAAAGGCAAGGGCTCTAATATAAATAAGCCATTAGGTTCGGCAACTAATACTCTATTATTTTTATTTGTAATAAGGCTTTCTTATAAACATATGGACTCCAATATGTTTTCTTTTCTCCTCTCTCTTATGAAAAGTTCAAAATAAACAATATTTTGGTTTTCGGTCACTTTATTCAATACTAAACCAATTATGCAAACATTGGTATAGAATTTGAGACAATCGATACCACATATCAAATAATTTGATATCTTTTATACAAATTGAATAACAAATTGGCTTAAAATTTAATGCGAGGGTTATTTAAGTTTAACAATTTGACGACTTCAAGACTTGAGGGTCTATTTTAAGAAATGCTTATCTAAAACCACATAATTCTCTTAAACGAATCAATAATGAAATACAATTGATATGAGAAACAAAAAATGCGAATATTTTCGGTTTGAATAATCTCTTGCAGTCATTGTTTCCGAAACGATATAAAAAAGTGTCGAAACAGTCGAATAGCGTTGAAAATAACAAATCTATTAAAAAGGAAATAAGTTTTGATTGAAGACATTATTTTTTCACTTTTTATCAGATTCCAAGTTCAAAAAGTCTGCAAATGTCTCACTTAAGGTGTATTTCTAATGAGTTTTTGTTTTGCTATACAATTATTTTGGTTAAATAGAAAAATTTCGCTACAATTGACGGATTCAATAAAGATTGTTATCTAATATTTTTCAAATTCAATTTGTCTTTGTCTCTCATATGTGTTCGACAAAGATGTTATACAAGAACATACTTGGAACAAATGAATGTTAATTTTGCAATTGTTCCTAATCTGACACAAGGCAATGTTAGGCTCGTTAGGCAATGAATGAGATATTTTTTTCAATCTTAGACATCAATATTAGGTGAAAATAATTAAAGCAATTTTGAAGAAAGTTATTCGACTACTTATCTGTTGTTATGACTCAATGCACACTTGTCTTCTCTGAGACGGCTTTTGAATATTTGATTCAATATTAGAAAAGAATAAGAATATAATGAATACTAAAACATAAATTATATCTCATTTAAATAATATTGGAGCACAACTCCACCCAATCTTTTATTGTGTATACAATACTATCAGAGAATAATTATTTCATTGAAATATTACATAAAAATATTAGACTCCGTTAACAAACTTTTTAAAAAAATTCTTTCATTGCAAACAAGTTTTTCAAATACTGTTTTTTTTGTTCAAACAAACAAAATGACTTAACAATCAAAGTCTCGTTTGCGGTCAGAATTAATAATGATATGATCAGTGAAAGTTTAAATTCATGAAATATAAAACATGTATTCACTGTTCATCTGATAACAAGGAAAATGTTATAAACGAGTAGTAAATTATTTTGTAACGAATTCAATGATAAAATATCTGTAAATTTCAATGAATACAAATACGAGAAAAATTAGTGAATATTTAGTATTCAAATGAATGAAAAAAATGCCAAAAAAGGCAAAAAAATTATGCGATCATTAATTTGGGAGAAAATCTGTCAAATGTTAATTCTTTGGAAACTAATTTTTCATTTGAAAAAAGCCCATAATATTTATTCATAGCATTTAAAAGTGGTAATAATATTCGGCAAAACAGGAACTGCAAAGAGTTGTGGATGTCGTGGGAAACGGCAACTGTTTCCTCTTCAAGACTATGATTTAAAATCCAGAATAAATAGTAAAGAAAAGTGAGAAATATTTCAAATGTATTCGCATTTCGCACAACCAATTTGAGGCCACCGGTTATGTAATCATAAGAGGAATAGTCAACTCCACCGAACCGTTTGTAGTGAAGAAGACTTTGCTCTCAGAGTTTAAAACACTTTTGATATCAGAGTCTAATATCTGCTCTAAAAAAGTCGATCGCAAGCGGAAGATGTATATAAATCTTGATTGTGTGCTGAGTGCGACTCTCCAGTGCTCTCATATGACAGTACAGGACATCTGGACAGGAAACTCGTGAAGTCGAGCTAAAGAAACGATGTGTCGGGCGCTCGACTTTAGCAACGGAAAAGATCGAGACATGACTCGCTCTCCGGCACACACTTCTCAACGTAGGGGACAATTTCTTTTTGACGCTCAAAAAATTGACCAAAGATTGTGTTCCTCTCAATATCATAAACCCATCCTCTTTTAAGGGAGAGGAAGAGAGAGAGAGAGAGAGAGAGAGAGCACCGGATAGAGAAGAAGGAGATTTAAATTTTCAATATATGGTATAATATGATTCAATTGATAGCTATCCATCCATAAAAAGCCGTACGCTTTTTCGGGTGCGCCTCTTAGAGCACGTATTCTTTGACTCATTGAGAGTACAGTTGTATTGTATTTTTGCTGAAGTATTAAGTTTTGATAATTTTTTCTTATGAGAAAAACAGGTGAAAAATTGCCTGAGATTTCAAAACAAAACTTAAGTCAAAACCTCTTATTTGGTGTTTCCTTTTACTCAATGTTTCTGTATTTCAAAATTTCATTTCAATTGTATTTCAATTTCTTTGAACGTATTTTTTATTTCTGATGAGAAGATCTTTGATTATTTTTTGTTGGGTTTCAAAGATTACTTCAGAATCTAATGGAGAAATTGTGACTTAAATTACATTTTATATTTCAAATGTATTTATATTTTTAGGCAAAAAAAGCAGAAAATATGTTCAGCTGTAAAGCAAAAGGAAAGTTAAGCAAAAAACATAGCCATCGCTCACTACTCGCACAGATTTACTTTATTTTTTTATCCCATTTCCTTTGGGAGAACTTCTCTAAAAAGAAAATATGAGTTCTTTCGCAGAACAGAAGCAAATAGTAAATGAAGTCGAAAAAAATACCACAACTATCAGCCATGTAATAAAGTATTGCAATTTTTGACGAAATTAGGGAAGTCTATAGTGAGAGGAACGTAAAAAACATTGAGAGACAAATATTTCAGTCCATGAATTGGCGAAATATCAACAAATTTCAAATACTAAACATATGTTATGTTTTAGTTTAAGAAAAATTTACGACTGACTCAATCGTCTGCTCCTAGTGTTGAATAATTTCAAAGAAAGTCATTTTTAAATCAAAATTAAGTTGATTTTGAATTTGGAATCAAATTACTATCTGAAAAGAATGTTATCTATTGAAAATGAAAATAAAGTATCAATCAAAGAATTACACGAATGACATACATATGGCCTTAAAAATTACGATTCAATTAATCAAAATTTAAGGGAATTTTAAAAAATGATTTCTTTTTTATCAATGCATTCATTTATTTAGAGATATCAATAAATTGGTGTCTATTTTGAAGACTTTCGGCTTCAGAGCTAATGCACAACATTTAACGAAACCCGAAAGTGACTATTGATGTGTTCAAAACTCTTACAATTGAGTCAGTGCCTCACCCATACCTTCTTTGACTTGACATCTGCTCCTACAGTTTTCCTGTGGTGCCAGCGCTACAAGACTTGACATTCGTATGAATAGTGGAACAAATAATGGATAGAAAATATTCTCCAATTCTTTATTTAATTCATCTTTCGATGAATTATAGAGAAGAGAATAACAGTTCAATAGTTCAAACGATAGTGAATAGAATGACCATCACTATTATAGTGGACAGTTGGCTCTGTCATAAAACATGTAATAAACTGTTATGAATACTGTGATATTGTGACGAACAGTGATACTGAGCAGTGGGGTTGAGCAACGATTTTTACCCAAATTTATGCAAATAAATGACACTTTGTATTCGCGGAAAAAAATAATTCGTACATTAAATTCAAGGGTTTATTCAATATTAGAGTCAAGAGAATGAAAATTAAATTTATTATTAAAACGTTTCACAATAGAGGAGAAAATCATATAATATTGAGAATAACAGTCCAATGAAACAACGTTTCTATGGAATCGATCTCAATATTTGAGAGCTATGTATTGTGCTGTGCTTTTGAACTTTAGGCTCAGATGATGGCATAGAACCACTTGAAGAAGAAGTGAGCAAAAGTGTTACAAATACAGAGACAGATGGCTTGCGATCGAAAGCTTAGATTTAGTTAAATTTGTGATACTGTGCTCTACCACTTGACTGAATACTACATGCATGACATCCAAACAGTTCATAAAACAATAGCGGAACAACACTTCCCAATTAGAACTTTTTTACTAGATTCAATTCTTTCTTAACTTAGAATGAATTCCTGGTTAATTTGTTTCATTATTGGAGTATTAATGAATAATAAATTGTTTTATGCGTTCAATAATTAAATATAGATTTTTCCTCTGCTTTAAGTCGAATGAAAACAATTGAAAGAATTGCATTAAACGAGTGTTTATCCTCTTAATGGTGCGCTCCATAAGAGTTTGATTAATAAATTCTCTTAAACTGATTGACTAACGAGGAAATTGAACGGAAATGCATGCATTCAGAGCGTATGCAAAGGAAGACTTGTGCTGTTTTGTCGATTGTATCGACGATATATTTGGTACATAAAAAGTACTTTGAAATGCTTGAGACAAACGCGTGGCCGACACCTGTTATACTCCTGATAATAACTGTTTGACTTTTGGTTATATCCGATTAATAATGTCTTTTCTGAGAGCAATAACTTTTGAACCCATAGTTTGACGAATGAAATAATATTCACTTTCTCTCAGAAATTAAGGAAATATATAGACTCCCAAAACACTTAAAGAATGAATAATCGGTTAGAAATCGTTTCATCAGTTAAATGATGATGGTAAAATACTACTTTATATTTGGGTTTCTCCGGAGAATGCGATGGAAGGTAGATATGATCTCAAAAGTCAATTCATTGGGTAATAAGAAAGTGTGTCATAACTTATATTAAGTAATTTCATGAAAAATGATCGAATATTAATCTTTTGAACAACCATTTGATTGTATGCTTAAATTGAATCCTTTATTACACTTTTACTCATTTATTGTCCCGAGTTTTTTGAACTTGAAATGAGAGGAAAACTTTTTAATCCTATTATTTGCTTTATATAAAAAGGCTTTTTATTAAAAAGATAAGTATTTTAACATTTTTTCAGAGCATACGAGTGCCAGATATGACTCTCAGATACCAAAACACAATCAATTTTCGTTGTATTAAATAACGGACGGAAATCAGTGCCTCATTGGTTGTGTCGGTTATAAACACCACACGATTTGGAATCAAAAACTATAGCAAAACAGATACAAATGCACTGGTTTTTTGTCTAACTTCTACCCACTCTTATATCAGAGTTAACGCAACACAGCATAAGCCAAGTATTGATAGTTTGATTTTATAACTGTTTACTCGTGTCGTGTGCTATGCTATCCTTCTGAGCGTATCACACCTGCAAAGATAGATAATACAGTAATAGAGAACACCGGGCTATACCGGGTATAGTTTTTTCTGGTATAATAAAAAACATACTGCACTCAGACGAGCAAAACAAAAGGGCATACCTTTTGCATGAGTTTAGGCGAACACAGGCTTATTAACCGATGTTTACAGACTATTATTATCTTAAATAAAGTCAAACAACAGTTGCAAATGAGTGTTGAAAAAAAATTCATTTTCGGGAACTGAAGCAATACTTTTGTAATCTTTGTTCCGTTGTTTGAGATTTTGTCGAATCAAATGTGGTTTTAAAGTAAACGATTCGACAAACTTTGAAAATAAATATTCTTCTAATTCAAGAATAATATGCAGATAAGAGTAAAGTTTATTTTCTGCCTCTCGTCTAATGTCTAAGATTTTGAGCAAATTTGAAGTCAAAACTACTCAACGATTATATAGTTATTTACTCGTCGGTCGACCAAAAATAAATACCATCTGTTTTGCAATAAGTAATTCTCTTCACTTTTAATACATGTATTACAATATTCTTAGTGTTATTGTTATTACTCAAGAAGTTGCTTAAGACTTATCTAAAGTGCTGAGCAAATGATAGTCAACCGAATCACTCGTTTACTTAAAGTATTTTAATATCAATTTTACTATATTTTGATTGCGGTTCCAAACACTTCATGTAATCAGAGAAATAGACGACTCTTTAAGCGACTAATATCTTAAATATATCGGCAAACGAAAACCAATGGCCAGGTGTTAAGCAAAAGGAACAGAATATTAGGATCACGTCCTGTTGAGTGCTTAGATGTAGTCAAAGTGGCTGCAGCTGCCGGTGCCCGATGTCTGTACCATTGCTTAGATTAGAATAAATGATTGCATCTAACGTTTAGAATATAAGGGACCAAAAGATGAAGGGAAGGAAAGGTAAGTCAGACGGAGACATACAGAGAGGCTGTGCGTGTGAAT
>JAQFXL010000090.1:0-34467 GCA_034693445.1 Edwardzetes edwardsi | reverse complement strand
TGATAATTGTTGTGATAATGACAGGAGAATTGGCCAATAAAAAGGCGAACACCTGTGACCACTCAAACTCGAAATGCCTTATCAGACATCAGGAACGTCTACCGGACCCGTAAACCAAAGAACAATCGGTTGACTCCTCACTTGACGAACAGTGAAATGCCGATCACTCGACAGCGACAAAGAGATATTAATTTAAGAGCAATGAGATAACGATAACCAAGCAGTCAGTGATAACTACTTAAACACTTAAGGAATTGCCAGTTATTTATTGTTTTCACTGATTTATCTTAAAACACAATACTTAAGGCATTTGTTTGCCAACAGTTTTTTATTTGCATTTTATTGTAAGATATGTTTTATCCAAAGAATGTGTTTTATATCATAAATCAGTATATTTTTGGTTCGAACGACCCTTTAATTCAATTTGTTTTCCATTCAATAGTTTTATATTCAATTTGATAATCATTTTGTTGTAAATATCCGTTTTTTGCAATTAAAACAGTTTTTCGCACACTTTTGCCGAGTCTTCCGTACGTTTGAATCTCCAAATCAGTCAACTCTTTGTCCTCTTCTCTACAAATTACCATAAATTTTGAGTGAACTCCAATCGGATCCGTTTCGTAGACCAGGAAATCCGAACCGAATTTGATTCCTTCTGTTATGTAATAGTTTTTATGCCACAAGTCTTTGAACACTCGATATCTTATCTGTTCTTTTGTTGTCTTCGGATATCTAAAGTCAATAATATTTTTGACTCTCTTATCAAACGGACAGTTGATATGAATTTTTGTGACACAAGTTTCTGGTGTTATGTTTGGGATTCTCGAAATCTCTCGTCTAATGATCTCCTCTTCCAGTTGTTTCTGATCCATATTTTTGTGCTCTTCTCTCAATTTATCTATTTTTCCCGCAATTATCTTATCAGACATCGAAAGAATGGTTTCTTTGCGCTCTTCTTTGAATCGTTGAGAATATTCGTTATAAAAATCAGTTTTCAATTTTGCATAAAATTGTTTGACTTCTTCAGTAACCGACACATCATATTCGACAATAACAGCGATTCCATTTTCGACTAATAATTTTGCCTCTTCTGGCATTAGAAGTAGAGGAAGACCTAAATCTTCATTTTGTTGAGGAGTCTCTGGATTTGTTCCAATAAACGTACCGACAATTCGATGGTTTTTACGCAAAAGAGTCACATCTGAAATGATAAATATGATAAAAGACCGAAAATGTGATCACATGACTATAGGTATTACCGCTTGGGTTCCAAACGAAGACTCTTTCGTTACAAAAGACGAGTTTAATCATACTTTTGGTAAAAATCACAAAATGTATAGAATTTCGAACTAAATGTTTATTTGGATTATTAGTGAAAACAATTTCAAAAACTATTAAAAATTTGACTAATAGTTGAGAAGAAAGCCTAAACTGTGACCACTGCGGACTACCAGCAAGCTTTGGCCACTCCGGACAGCATATTATAGTCGGCCAAAGCTCTGAATTGATGTCTACTAATTTTATATCTCTTGAGGTTTCCGCGCGCGCGGGAACTGATTATACATCTATTGTTAAGGTGTCCAATATATGAATCCCGGGGTAGTTTCAATGTGTCCTCGAGAGCCGTTTCCTTAACATAATTAGCATTAAAAAGTGGTCAAAATTATCAATAAATTACTCGAATATTTGACGGCAATAGCTTTGACTTTCGGATAGTATACAGAAATTCACGGGTCGGGTGAAAGCGGGCGAAGATATATCTGCGCCGACAGTCCCTAAGCATACGCCAATCTGCCCAACGAAGTGCTTCGGGTTTCTCGAAGTTTGGAATATTCGGGTCTTTTATTTGTCGCTTTCGGTCTATTTTGGTCTGATAGGCATAACCGGTACCATTAATCGGGTAATGCGGCGGAAGGTTAACAAACTGCGGAAATGAATGTCCTTTGAAACGAAAGGTCTGACAAAAAATTGATTGCAAACTAATTATTGGACTTTTAATAGTAAACAAGTTTTTAAATAAAGTCGCCATTAGTTTGATTTAATTGACTTCAAACGGGACTTGACGTCAATTTTGAGGCAAATGGTCTCAAATATTAAGCAATCAATTATTGTTTTTCAACGGAAAGTATGAATACAAAGAAAGACATCATTTGTTGGATGTCTTCACACAAAACTTGAATCAATTTTGAATGCAGTCATTCAGAGCTCGAAAGCATTGCCTCTGACTTGTGGCCAATCAATGATGGCTTAGAGTCCGGTTATAATAACGTCACAGCACAGCACTCGACATATATTTAAGGATCGGCACAACATAGAGGAGACCTCTTCTGTTTAACGAGACTTTTGTGTTCGTATATCTGTAAGTGTCTAACATTTTATTCTTCAAATTAATTTTAATTATTTATTGTTTTTAATCTTTTTATTGATTTAAATAATGATTTGTTTGTCTATTAATCCTATTTAAAGTTCAATCAATTGATTGACATTTGGTTTTAAATGTATTTAACTTAAAGCCGGCGTCAGATTGAGTCACATTTTTGCTGCAATGCTTTCATTATTATGCCTTTCAATTGAATTATTGTAAATTTTGAATCTAAACTAAATTAAGTTTTGTCTTTCAATGAATGCATTTGAGTCTAAATTTAATTTAAATATTTAATTCAGTGAATATAAACGTATTTAAAACGATTTGAGAACTGATAAGCATTGCCTGCAATGTAAGCATTGGTCTCACACTCAGAGAGCGATTTAAAGCCACGAAAGCATTGCTTTATTGCTAACGCGTTGTCTCATAGCTTTCGCAGTGCCTCTACTCTCAGTCTATCACTTGTCGGCCATTTTCGCCATTCATTTCCGTTTTGTATTGACTGAAAGCGTTGCACCGGTTGTTACACATCTCTTATTAGGTCTTAATTTTCTCCTCAATTAACAAATTGTGTATAAATTCTTTGTTATTTTTCAACTAATATTCAACTCTTTATTAATTATATTCGTATGAAATGACAGCACAAATGACTTCACACTTTAAGTGATGACTTGTCTGTCGTCTCAACTATTCTTTGACTGACATTTATTTCTATATAATTTGTATTTAATTACAATATTTGTTATGTTTTTCAGTTTGAAAAATAGTTACTTTGAGACAAATTTGAGCCAAAATGGGAAAAGAGAAGACTCACATTAATATTGTGGTCATCGGACACGTGGACTCCGGAAAGTCAACGACAACCGGACATCTGATCTACAAATGCGGTGGAATTGACAAAAGAACAATTGAGAAGTTCGAAAAGGAAGCCCAAGAAGTGAGTTGTTCTTTGAATGTGTGATTTAACTGTTGACTCATTGTCTTTGTGTATTGTTTTCCAGATGGGAAAGGGATCCTTTAAGTATGCCTGGGTTTTAGACAAACTGAAGGCCGAGAGAGAGCGCGGTATTACTATTGATATCACTCTCTGGAAGTTCGAGACTCCAAAATACTACGTGACTGTAATCGACGCCCCGGGTCACAGAGATTTCATCAAGAACATGATCACTGGAACATCTCAGGCCGATGTCGCCGTACTTATTGTGGCCGCCGGTACTGGTGAGTTCGAGGCCGGTATCTCTAAGAACGGTCAGACAAGAGAACACGCGCTTCTGGCCTATACTTTGGGTGTTAAACAACTGATTGTCGGCGTGAATAAAATGGACACAACTGAACCCCCGTTCAGTCAGAGCCGTTTTGAGGAAATCCAAAAGGAAGTGTCGGCTTATGTCAAGAAAATCGGTTACAATCCGGCGACCGTTCCCTTTGTCCCGATTTCAGGATGGAATGGAGACAATATGTTAGAGCCATCAGCTAATATGCCCTGGTTCAAGGGATGGCAACTCGAGAGGAAGGGCTCCAAATTTGAGGGTAAAACTCTCTTAGCAGCCCTCGACGCTATGGAACCGCCTTCACGACCAACTGACAAACCTCTTCGTCTGCCCCTTCAGGATGTCTATAAAATTGGAGGTAATCTTTAAACCGGTTTTTATGCTTCAAATGATTAACTCTTACATTGATTTGTATGTCAGGTATCGGAACAGTACCCGTCGGCAGAGTTGAGACCGGAATCATTAAACCAGGAACTGTTGTGACATTCGCACCGGTTATGCTGACCACTGAGGTTAAATCAGTGGAGATGCACCACGAGGCTCTCGTTGAGGCCGTTCCCGGAGATAATGTTGGCTTCAATGTTAAGAACGTATCGGTCAAAGAGTTGCGCAGAGGATATGTGGCCGGAGACTCGAAAGACAACCCACCCAAGGCTACTGAGGAATTCACAGCACAGGTTATCGTTTTGAACCATCCAGGACAGATCAGTAGTGGGTACACACCAGTACTCGACTGCCACACCGCTCACATTGCCTGCAAGTTCAGGGAAATCAAAGAGAAGTGCGACAGACGTAGTGGTAAAAAGATTGAAGGTTTGTATAAAATGTCTGTTTTTTTGGTCATTTGGAAGTAATGTTCGGCTTTCCTATAGACAACCCGAAGGCCATCAAGTCTGGAGACGCGGCTATCATTGAATTGGTGCCATCGAAGCCCATGTGTGTCGAGACTTTCACTGATTTCCCACCTTTGGGTCGATTCGCTGTCCGAGACATGAGGCAAACAGTGGCTGTCGGTGTCATCAAAGCAGTGAAGCCAAAGGAGGCGGGTAGTGGTAAAGTGACCAAAGCCGCTGAAAAGGCTCAGAAGAAGAAATAACTGTAACTCAAAACTAATTAGATTTCATTTTTCGATCAGCAAAACGAACGCTATGTTAGCTTTGATTAAACAAATTAAATGTTATTATTTTGAACAACAAATTGATGTTTGATTTCATATATAATCCAATTTTCATGAGAATTAAACGACGAAATTCTGAGTTCTTTTTAAATGTCTGTTTATTATCATTAATGGACTGATTCTCTCCTTTTTTTCTATTAAATTGATTTCAATTCGATTTGTGTTTTAGTTTTCTTTCATTCGTTCTCTTATTCTATCGTTTCTTCCAAATCATCAAAAAAAGGCCTTTTTTTTGTTGCCATAAAACAGTGTAGACTAAGCGCACAGTTTCTTATTACAGGCCTTTGAATTATGTGTCGGCTCTCGACCAGCTCATTGAATAATGCCAACATGGGTTTTTATTTCAAAAATTGCATCACTTGTGCTTAAACTGACTCCATAAACATGGTTATTTCCAGTTTATGCTGTACTACTGATTACTACAATTAAACTTTATTTCAAATGTGATTTAATAGAATTTTATGAAATTTGATTATTCCAGCAATTATTTCAATCAATTTTTATTCGACTTGAAAATCTCGATGAATCATGGTGAATTTGATTATTCAACAGGTAGTCCAATGAGCTGTACAATAGACCTATACTTGATTTTATAAGTAAAGCACAGTCGGGACACTGTGGATAGGCCTACTGATGTGTAGAGTAGAGGTCAAATCTCAAGAATCTTATCGCTCAAAATTGATGGTAAAGATTGAGAGATAATACCATTAATTACAAGACTTTATAGTTTAGATAAATTCGAGTAATTTTGAGAAAAGCCTAAATCGATGTAAAAAGCTTTTCATATTAACAAAAGTTTATAGCAATTGGTTTTAATAATTGTCTTTCCATTGTCTCCATTCCAATTAATGATCTCAACTGTACTTGTACATAAGCTATTCTTAAAGATTAACAAGCTCAATAAAGCACGATCCTAAGACTTATTTGCTTTGCGATATCTGATCACTGAATCACCAATGTGGCTATATTTGAGAGTTTAGCTTGATAATATTATTATGATGTTGAATATAAGTTTGCTTTACTGTAATAAACTTGTTATTTGTGCAAACATTGAGCGCATGTGTATCGCAATCGAGTGATACAATGAATTCAATATAAACCTTATTAATGAAAATACTTGAAGAGAGCGCTGACATCTGCGCCATGTCTTGCCTTTTCTGAATTAAGTTATTTATAATTAAATGCGATTCTAATTAATTGAATCGATGGTAAGACATGAGTCAGACAAATGTCATAATAACGAGCGGTTCGAAGAACCAAATAATTCACGTCCCGGTCGTGACCTCAACCACCAGATCGGCCACTCCTATCGAAATCGTAACCTCTCCTTCGAGAAGTGTAACAATAAAACAAATATCTGCAGGTCATGACCGCAATTTCTATTCGCCATCGAAACAAGTGGATCAGTTCTCTCCGCCATTCAAAAGTAGTGTCTCTAATAAAGACATCTTCTCTAATGAAGGTATCACTTCTTCTCTCGTTTTTCTCATTGATTTTTTACTCAATTTTTATCGATTTTCAGACAATTCAGAGGTGAAGACTATTTACTTCAATAGTGGAGTCAATAACTCGAGGGAACAGCTCTTACTTCCGACCGATTCTTATATTAAAGAAGAGATCAATGACGACGAGTATGAAGAATATGAAAGTTTGGACGAAGAAGAGGTGGAAGACATTGAGGGAGTCCTCAAATCTAAGACCCAATACAAGTGCTCGGGTTGTGATAAAGGCTTTTGTTATCCGGGATGGTTAGACAAACACAAGAAATCAAGTCCTGCCTGTCGTAACGCACATCCCATCGCAGAGAAGAGTTACTTCAAAGAACCCACAAATTATACCACAATAAGTAGTGGACTCATCAAAGAGAGGTCTAGTCTTGAGGGCCGACTCACTGAACTGTTGTGTTGTCCGAATGAAAGCTGTAATTTTGCCACACATTGGGTCCAATCACTGAATAAACACGTCTTCACTGCCTGTAAATTCAAACGAACTAATGAAGACAACCCGTGGAAGTCGGCCTCAAAACAGAACAACTCCGACAATGAATCGTTGAATGCGTGTCATCTTTGCAACAAAAGCTTTAATGACACCGAACAGCACATTCAACACATGAAGAATATCCACCAAATAAAGCTATTATACCAATGCTCTGAATGTAAGATGAATTTCGACAATAAATTTGAATCCGAGGCTCATATCGCAGAACACAACAAAAAAGAGAAAGTGTCGCGAATTAGTCCCAAAGTGGAGAACGGTTCCCAACAGTGCTGGACGTGTGAGTCTTGCAATAAAACTTATTTATCAATTCGTTCCTATGAAATACACCGAACCTCTTGTGACAAAGCGCTACCACTATCTGTTGACAAACCGGTCAATAGGTCGGCGCCAACCACTTCTTTGGAAAGAAACAATTTGTTGAAACCCATCCCAAAAGACAATTTAGTGAAACATTTCAGACGAGAACAGATAGAAGCCATACATGACTATGATTTCAAGTGTAGGTATTGTAGGAAAGAATTCGACAGTTCTAATGGTTTATGTAATCACTTGAGTCGGCGCCCGGATTGTCGGGACTGGTATTATAGGAATCTCCCACAGGAACTAAAAAAGAGGGGTTCTCTCCATTTAATGCCTTCAAAATCAAAACGTCTTCTATTAGACAATGGCATTGAAAGGAATTCTCAGTCGAGTCCAACCAAACTGAATACTGACTCTTCTATGTCTCGTACAGCAAAAGCTGATCGCCGCAGAAGTTCTTCATTTGGGAGTACATCCAATTCACAGGAGAAGACAAACTCTGCTCGTTGTAACCAATGTCGTAAAATATTTGTCGGTAAAAACCCGACGGTTGCGCTGACCAATCATTTGCGTGGCTCAACCTGCATACCTACAAAATATAACCCCTTGCAAAAGCCACAAGTGGTCAGATCTCGAATTTCAGGGAAGGATAAGTCTGGCCCTAAATCGATTCCAAACCGAAGTGCAGTCGAAAACAGATTTTATTGCAAACTTTGTCCAAATATGGAACTGAAAAATAGGGTGTCTTTGGGCTGTCATCTGACTATATATCACAGTCTACCGCAAGTGAATGTCGGCACTGAGAAGGGCGACGCTTTTCGCTGTCAGACCTGTAGCCAAGTATTTGAATCGAAATACTTCTATAACGTTCACCGACAAGACTGTGATCTGACCTCTCCTTACGTCGGAATCATATCCAGTGACGAAATATCAAACAATCAACAAAATGACAAATCGGATGGTGTCGTGTGTGGCCTCTGCGGTAGGACTGGCTTTTCGAGTGCCAGTCAAGTGACTATTCATATGAAATATCAGTGCATTAAACGAAATCAGAATAAAGCCATTTCTCCCAAAAAATATCAGCAAACGATTCAGAAATTCAAACCAATTCAGAAACAGATGACGGCATTGAATCGCGTTAATAATGGCACCAAAAATGAGGAGGAATTAAGGTGTGATCAGTGCGGGAGAGGACCCTATAATAGTAACTCTCATTTCTTGGAACACAAGAAAAAGTATTGCAACGCTTTGAAAGGAGCGAGTATTTTGGCCACTAATTCACAGTCGGACTCCAATCGGGCGAAGAAATCATTTGCAGTCGAAACCAGTTCTTATGACTCTGCAGCCAAAGAGAACTTCTGCCTCAACCCAACTGTCCCCCGAGCGCGTAAAACGATTAGTTTCGCAAATGTCACCTCTCCTCAAGTCAGTCACGATTCCAGTGCTCCGATGGATACTAACGAAAACGAAACCGAAGACGTTGTGGTGATTGTCCCTGAAGTTACCAAATGCTCGGTCTGTCCCGAAGAGTTTGATGATATCCTAGCTTTCATTCGGCACCGTTTGAGTCATATAACAGAAGAGCTTATGATTAATGAAATGGTAGAGGCTATTGAGTGTGAGCTGTGCGGTGCTCGCGTCCATCACTATCAACGCATTCAACAGCATCTGATTCTTCACTTACAAAACGTTCAAATCCTGAAAAAGAAAAATTTGGTGGAAGTCATGAAACGATCGAATCAATACAAACCTGAAAATGAGAGCGACGACGACGACGACGATCAGAATGGGTCTGTTCTTCACTGCCCTTATTGTAAATCAGAGTATTTGTCTCGCGCCGAATTGGCCGAACACATTAAGAAGACCTGTCCCTTCAGATATCAATGTTCTAATTGTTGTAACACTTATTCGACGAAAGAATCGTATTTAGAGCACAGAGAGTACTGTTCTAAGAATCCAAACAATAATGAGAGTGCGTCCAGACCTCCAACTTTCAAGTGCCGGAACTGTAACCTTGAATTCCAGATTAAACAACAGCTCCTATGGCACGAACACGCCTGCAATAAGGTCTACTCTGCTGATCACTCCGGTAGAGTTGAGGTCTGTCCAAATCCTTTGCTATTCCTTGGAAATGAATTTTGAATTTGATTGGTTTAATAGGAGGTAATTGAGAGAACCCTTACGTGCAGTGTTTGTGGTTTAGTTAGTGATGTCTACGAACGTAAAGCCAGACACGAGTCTCAATGTCTTAGACGTTATTTGGCGGTCATCGGCAACAGTACCGAAGGTATGCTGTGATTCAAATTTGAAACCAAACTTTTTAATTGAGTGACCTTGTTCAATAATTCAACAAATGTTTTGGTGTGACCATGCTTATTTTGTTTGTCGTTTCTCACAGAAATCCAATCGTATGGCGAAGAGATATCGAAACCGATGAGTAAAATGGATTTCGATTTAACGAGTCTTTCGAATACATCGGCGTCTTCTGAAGTGCCGCCGGAAGTCATCAATAATTTGAAAGAAGAATTTGGAATTCAAAAGGATTTGAAAGTTGTTTTGACCGGTTTTGATGAGGAGGTTATCCGGAAGCTTAAGACTGATCTCTATCGCGAAAGAGACGAATCGACACAATTCGAGGCATTGAAAGAGTCGTTTCGGGCATTAGTCCGTCGTCTGACCAAAAACGATGAAATCCTATATGAAATGAGTCAGGAGGCGAGCGCTGAGGTAGTGCTGTCACGAATGCTCAAGTATTTGGGAGAAGAGCCCATCCGTCACAACGGTTTAAATGAACTGAACTGCTTTCGACAAAATCTGCAGACATTCCTCAAACTAACCATAAAAGACGACACATTGATCCTCGCCTACAGAGATGCCGAGTCTGTAGACGAGGCGATTGTCAATATGCTTAACTTCGAGTGTGAATTCAATTGTTAGCACTGGACTGAATAGCACTGAATAATTGTTCAAATCTGCTAAAAATGATTGGTTAAACTCAATCAGGACCGGCGTAAAGCGGCAACCAATCAGAGCACGAGTTTTGAAATGTGATTTGAAGACTCATTTTTTGCGATAATATGACCAAAACTATTAAATTATAACATTTTTTGATTACTTTATATATAAGTAATTATTTCATACTTTTGTTTCATACGATTCGATACTTTGAATGAATTTTAATTAATTATTTTCACAATTTAGTTGACACTAAAGAGTTTTGACTGTATTCTTGCGGTTAAATCATAGTTGGTTTCACTCATCCTCTGATTGGTTGACCACCAATTTCACACATTTGTCTCAAAAGTGAAATTCTTGTGCCGTCCTCTTAAGGGTTAGCCCATATTTTCAACACTAAACAAATGAAAACTTTTTGTGTCTTTTATTCTGCGTTTCTCTGATATCTTGAGAATCGATGCCATCAAATGTCATCGTATTTTGTTTTCATCTTTTATTTCAAACTTTGGAAACAATTCTTATATTTATTTCATTGTTTTTTACACTCTTTTCATATAATATCAAACAATTAACAGATTTTTCTATAAAACCACGGATTAAATCAATTGTTGTTTTATTCAATTTATTTACTTTATTGAAGCAAATACCCCAAAAATTGAAGATTTGAAGACTCCAGGGTAGTTCCAAATAGGAACTTGCAATGGAAACCGCTTGTGTCGCTCTCTATAACCAATCAAATGCAGGTTTAGACTCAATGTTTTCATTATTATTATTCAATAATTAATATCTGATTTTTCCACTAAATCACAACCAATTGAGTGTTTAATTAAGTAATTTTATTGACGATTAATTAACACAACTATTGAGAGATATTTCCATGATTTTGACCGAAAGGTAAGTTTTGTATTGAATTTTATTAATGTTTTTAAACCAAATAAAAGTCAAAGAAATCAATGTTTTAACGAATTATTGCTTACATTCACTGATGTTTTGTTTCTCTATTGTCTTCGACTCTATTTTTCTCAAACCTTTTTTAATCAAAATATTGAATAAATAAATAGATAATTGTTTACATTTTCGATAATTAGTCCGAAAGCAGTTCCCGAAGTGATGTCGAACTGGTTTTACGATAAGAACGAATTGCGTCGAACGCCTTCTTTGGCCGACGGAATCAACTTCGAGACCGAACAGCGCTATCGACGGGAGGGCTCGCGATTCATATTACGAGTTGGAACTGCTATGAAATTGAGATACGACACAATGGCAACGGGAGTCGTATATTTTCACCGGTTCTATATGTATCACTCCTTTAAGTCGTTCCCTCGATTTGTTTCGGCCTCGTGTTGTCTATTCCTGGCCGGAAAGGTTGAGGAGACGCCCAAAAAGTGCAAAGACATCATTAAAACGGCCCGAACTTTACTGACTGACCACCAGTTCGCCACTTTTGGCGACGATCCCAAAGAAGAAGTGTTGACATTAGAGCGTATTGTTCTGCAAACAATTCGGTTCGATCTTCAGGTGGACCACCCCTATGAATACCTACTGAAGTACGCCAAGAGTCTGAAGGGCGACAAAACAATGCTCAACAAAATGGTTCAAATGGCCTGGACTTTCATCAATGACAGGTCAGTCCTCTCTTATTCCTATCATTTGGTGACTAAATGTATTGAATGAACAATCAGTTTGAGTACAACCATAAGTCTTCAGTGGGAGCCCGAAGTCATTGCCATTGCTTTGATGTTTTTGGCCGGAAAACTGTCCAAATTCGAGGTTCAGGACTGGGAGGGAAGGCTTCCCACTCATAAACACTGGTGGGATATGTTTGTTGAAGACATCAATATTGAACTTTTAGAAGACATTTGCCATCAGGTGCTGGATCTCTATTCAACACCTCTTCCTGAGACACCTCAAGACTCGCCACCCAATAGTCCAGTGCCTCCGCCACAAAACGTCTCCAACATCAGCACTATTCTGACAACACCTACCACTCCTTTGCCTCCAACCCCTTCAATGCCTATCACTCCTGTAACGCCAGGAGTAGCGTCACATCCAGCCACTCATCCCACGCCTCCCACAATGGTTGCCAATTCAGTCAATACACCGGCACCGCCTATTTATGGTCAAAACCAATCTCAACCTTATAGATATGTAGCGCCCTCTCAACCGATGACGGTTCCACCTCCTCCACCACCGCCAGTTCCACCGACCCCTCCCTCTTGGGATCCAAATTTCCAACAGTATTATCAAAATTACCCGAAATTTGGTGGATATACGGGTCAGTGATCTTAAATCTTATGACAAAATGGGAACTCTTAATAAAATGTATTCTTGAGTTCAGGTCCAACACAAACAGGACTTCACGCCATACCTCAGATATCGACAGTGCCACCTCCACCCATTCACCCGTCAGCCCATATGACTGGTGGCGTATTGCCGACACCTCCAGTGCCTCCTCCGCATGTGCCTGTAGGAATGGCACCTCCAATGCCACCACACTTACCACCGGCGCCGCACTTGAATGTGATTCCTCAACAAATTCCAACACATTTTGCGAATCAACGAAAACCCAAATGAGTTTCTCTTCTCTTATATCTCAAAAATATTTGAATTTTTTGCAAAAATGATTACAAAAGTTATGTTTTCGACAAAACATTTAAATCTTTTCAATGAGAAAAAGTTTGGTTTTCATCCGATTATCGATTGCGTGTCTCTGCTATCGATTTGTTTAATAATCGAAACTCAAATCACATGAGACTCGAATCAAAAGAGGTATTCATTGAAAACGATTGAAATCTAATTAATAAATAGTTTTCTTACTTTAAAACTCTATTTATTGTGAATTAAAGTTAAGTGAAAGTAATTAAAGCTATTGGTTATGGTTAGAGGGCTTATGAGTGCCTATAGTCGGGCACTTCATGCCTATCCTTTGCTTACGCAATGCTCCACAACCGGTAAGTTTGAGATTAACTTCACTTCAAGCAAACAAATCAATTGAATTACCTTTTATTTAATCAATAATTTAATTAATTTATCAGACAATTCACTATCGAGTGAATAAATTCGAAATTTGACACATTTTTGGGTTTATTTTTATTTTAAATAAATTTTCTGACAGTTTTACAAACTTTTATGCATTCAATGAGAGCTTAAAATCTCAAATTCAGACAAAATTTCGAGTTTTGTATTCAATTATTTGTTTTAATAATGATTTGTGTAATCCTTTAGTCTATTGATTGCTATTTTCATAATTGTGAGGACTGGTCATCGATGAGACCTCTTTCAGTACCATAGAGTCTATTGAATAGACTCTTTAGACCAACACTTGATAATTGCAATCAAACGTTCAGTGCTTCAAATTGTACGATAACTTATCGTCTATAAGTCTACATTTAATTGCAATCATTAATCTTGTCAATCAAGTCTGAGTGAACAGTTTTAAGGCTTGTAATCATAACAATAATAATATTCAGATTATTCTGGTCTACCCAACAAGTCTTGAAACTGGCAAGCTAACTTAACACAATCAGCTTTAAACTCTGATTTTGAACCAAATTCATGATTTGTTTCTTTTACAACATTTAAACTCAATTCCAAAGCATTGGATAAGATTTGAATGCATTTAATCACAAATATGACTGAAATCAATGAAATTCTTTGTCGAGAAATTAGGTTTCCGTCCAATTCTAATAAACTGCAGATGTGTTGAGAATTTCCCAATTATTTTGTAAACATTTTGATACGAGTCGTGAACTCAATCCATAAGAAGCCAACAATTTATAGGTTATTAAAATATTAATACAAATAAATCAAAATTGATATAAAAAATTTAATCGTCAAGTGTTTGAAAAGCCCGCAAATTATCAGATTTATAGAATTCAGTTCTTATCTAAAGTATAACATATGCATAGAGCAAGATGCAATTCCATCTATCAAACTGATCGAGATTTTCTCTCAAAGTATAATGGATCAAAACTTTCTTCAAAAACAGCTTAATTTTATTATTTCTTTATTTTCGAAATAATATTTATTAAAATCAGTTTCAAAACTTATATCAATGCATATATTAATTAATGAGCGAGGCAATAAAGAGTGTGTTTAAACTCTGATCATGGTTATCTATGGATTTAATGTAAATGAAAGAAGATTGGTGAAAAAAGCACGAAAGAAGAGATATTTTTGCTTATAATTAAATGATTTAATTTCGACTTTGACGACACCAAGTTTATTTTTTGTGCGAATTTGCACCAAGATCAATTGAATGAACAGATGTGGTTCGATAATGAAATTAAATACCAATAATAAAACGAATGTAAATTTGTTGAAAACTAATGACAGGAAACTCTTTCTTTAAACTCAGGTATTCTGTTGGCGGCGGGGGATGTGATCGCACAGAAAGCCATTGAAAAGCCGAAGCAAATTAATTGGAGACGAACTGCAAAATTCGGTGTTTTTGGGTTTTGTTTTCTCGTAATTCAATCAAATATTTGCCTCTTTTTCTGTGACTAATGCTCTTGCAATTATAGGGTCCAACGCTTTCCATTTGGTTCAGAACTTTGGAGAGAATCTATGGCTCTACCGGTAGACTAACTCCACTGAAAAAGGTGGCCACAGATCAGGTCCTCTATTATTGAATGGCTTTTAATTTTAAAGCAATTAATGAATAAATGTATGAAATAGTTGTGTTTCGCACCGATATTGCAATTCGTGAATATCCCTATTCTGGGTTTAATGGGTGGCGACTCGTGGGATAAAATCGAGAAAAGCATTCGTAAGGACTACAAAGACATAATGATTGCCAATTGGAAACTCTGGCCTTTCGTTCAAGTGGTCAACTTCTATGTCGTTCCAATCAACTATAGGTTTGTCTCAACTTTTGATAAATAATTAACTAAAGACTTAAATTGTGTGTTAAGAGTACCGGTAGTGGCGTTCGTCTCTCTCTTCTGGAATGTTTACTATACCTGGAAATTGGGGGACAAGAAGTAAAGTCAATTCAGTTCTCAATTATTATAATTTAGGTTTTAGTCAACATTTTGATGACCAAAGAGTGACTTTCCTTACATTCTCTTAGAATATGTGATATAATAAGCTTTTAATAACAAATTTGTTTTAATATTTTATTAATTTTAATTGAATTCTTAAAAAACAAATCTGAATACCTATACATTTGAATGGAATGTATGGCATAACTGCTATAAAATTCCTAAACTTTATGTCAAATTTTAATTAAAAATTGCGAACAAATAAAATAATCTCAAAGATTAGTCTTTGTTCGGGGATTTTCGCCGACAAGTTCTTTGACAGAGAGCTCTCCTTTTTGGATGCGATCGAAATTGACTAACAAATCGTAATTAATTCTATCGTTTACTACAGAGTCATGTCTGTAGTGGTCGTGTTGTCGCACAAAATCGCGTATCCATTGAGCGGTTGTATTGAGTCTTCCCGACGCTCTGTTAGCAATCAAATTGAGATACTGTTGGATTGTGCACTGGGTGTCCACATCCAACTCAATTGAGCTCAAGTACTGCTTTAATAGAGGCACCAAACCTGGGAATTGAGTTCCCTTTCCGTTTATAATTTCGTTGACAGACATCAGAACACATGACTCGTCGATAGAAGTTTCCTCTGATTTTGCAGTACAGTTGTCTGATGAACAACCGGTCGCCTCAACACATTTGGCCGCTTCTGGAGGACTTATCAGACTTATGATGTCTTTCCTAAACCAGAATTTACACCTCTTGACGGCATCGCGTTTCTGAGCCTCAATCATATTCTCGTCGACCTATCAATCGATTGATTCAATGAAATCATTTGAATATTCATTACATTAGAGGACATACTTTCGAAATGGGTATCAAAAGGTTGAGTTTGAAGGATAAGATAACTCTTGTGAGCAGAACAATGAAGACAACGTACGCCGCGTTTTCGAATTCAGTCATTTGGACTTCCATTGGTCTGAACTCTACTCTCCATCCAATAGACGACTGAGGGGGTGGGGGTTTGAAACGCATAGTTTGCCAATTAGTCGATTGAATATTCTGTGCGGAGAATTAATTTAGTTGAAAGGTAACTATAAGAGGAAAGTACTTCGAAGTGATCCGTTTCGAACTCATCATTTTGTTTGAGTTTTTCCTCGTAAACAACGAGAGGGTCCCTAATGAACAGATGGGCGATATGTTTGGCCAACATGTGATCGACCCCCGACTCAACCATTTGTTGAAAATAATTTTTGTCGTAAACCAACAAATTGTCGTTATATTTATCACTTGATTCGCATAAATAAGAATCAATTGAGTCATAACGGGATTTATTAATACGAAACTTATTATTCTTGAGGGGTTCCTCTCCCAACTCCTCCTTTGTTCGACAGTCGACTGAGGCAGAGATAACATCCCACCGACAGTCCCTATCAGTCAAATAGCCTCTATGTATGGGTGAGGCAGCGCTCAAAGCCATTGCTATGGGACAGACGGGTGTTAACTGGTCGTAGAGAACTCGCGCCTCATTGATATTGGAGGCCTGAAATGTAACCTGAAGACAACAACATCCCATTCCAAAGCCCATCGCATCTAAATAGATGTGATCTGCTTTGGAGGCAGAATCTGATTCTTCGTCATTGAATTCTTCAACGAACGGATCTTTAGTTTTGGTGTCTTTAAAAATCGGAACATTTATAATAACTTTACGGCCGCGACGCAAACGGATGTTTTCTGCGATACCTTTAAACCTGGGATGACCAGGGTATATCACTGTCATACAAAATCAATTATCAATAGATTTTGATTCTCACGTTTTAATGCAAACCTTCATCGGCGAGGAATTGACTTCTTGTAGCACTGGTTTTAGGGCTGGGTTTGGTATAGGGATGTGTGAAATCATCGGTTCCTAATCTAATTGAAGTTCAATTTAGTAAAGCATTCGAAGTGATTAAACAATTGGTGCGAACCGGGGATAACTGGTTATGCAAATCAGTGATTCATTCTCGTCCAACATATCTTTGATTTCATCTCTTCGGGCCCTCATATTAGCCTCGACCTGATTGAAATGAGACAGAGAGCCGGCACCAGAGCCTGATTCATCAATTCCATAGGGTTTGCCAGGAGTTGCTTCAACCATCCAGGCTCCCCATTCTGGCCTCCAAAACACTGCTCGATCTTCTCCTTGTTCATCTTCCAGTCTATCCATTATATCGAGAATTTCATTAGCCTTTAGGCTGAGTCTGACTTTTTTGTTCTTATGGTCGAACTTAACGATCATATATTCGATCTGAAGATAATTGACAACAAATTATAAAATAGGAAGAGTTAAGGAAAGCCTACTTCATCGCCCCATTTCAAAGTGGTGTCGTTCCTATCCTTCAACTTATTGTAGAGATTAATAAATTGATTGATTCCGTGCTGTCGAACAAATTCTGCGTAATTCTTGATTTCGTCCCACGAAAGGGGTCTTCCCATTGATAATAATCCCATCTATTGATTGATCACAAAATAGATTCAAAACTGATTAGAAATCCATTGGTTTAGATCTGATGAAACACTTTTCTCATTAAACTTACGATTGAATTAAACGAAACCAATTAAAAACCAATTTGTCTCTAATTTATCAATAGATTTGTTTATTCAAATTCAATAAATTTTCAATTTTTCCACCATTTTTTACAATCGATCGCCAAATTGAATGACTTTCCAGTGAAAAAAGTTTACACAAATGGGAAAAAATTGTCTGAAAACTATTAAACCGAAAAGCTTTTTGATTAAAATCTTATGAGTTTTCCATAAAATAATCAAAAATTTCAATAAAACACTTGAAAATCATATTATAGTAAATGTTTAGTGAATTACTGTATTATGAAATGAGTCACGAGTTTTCTCTTATCGTTTATTTTGCTCTTTAATCCATGCGCTGAGACTCTGAGACAGTCTGTGACACACTTTTCTACACATCCTCTGACACAACATCTTCGATATATCAATAGACTCTCCAATACTCGTCACAACTTTTATCAATGCCTTTCCATTAGTCTATTGGTAGACAAGAGCCCACGCATTGAGTTCAACAGTCTATTCAACAATTGATCTAATTTTTATATCTATTGGTTATTGAATTCAGTTATTAGCCGACAATTAGTGCCTATTATTTGACAAAATCATATTTCTAATAATAAACTGTTAATTATGCTGAGGACTAACTGGAGAGGAAGTGCTGTCAGTTCTGTTTTTACTCTTCTAAAACTTTATGACAAACTTTTTTTTGACACTTTTTTCTGAAACTAAACTAAACTAAAATTGAATCCAATTCTTGAGATTCGATGACAAACCATAACTAATTCAAAGATTATAAATGTCTAAAACTGTATTGACTTCAATGAGTTTGACATAAAAACCACTTTTGCTGTCATTTAACACATTAAGTATGAAATTTCACTTTAATTTCAATGTCAGGAATGGAGAGCTGAAGGACTTCCAATCAAAAGCAGTTCATCAGATGAAGCGATCAAACTATACGACGCATCCCTCACTCAGGTATACAAATATTGATCATTTCCATAGTTATAACGTTAAATGTTTTGATCACTTGACCGAATGGACAGCTGGTCGGGTGGTTTGATGATCCGAATATGGGTGGACTCCCAAAAACAATGGAGGATATGATTAGAGCTGATCCGGATTTCAGTTAATATTAGTTTGAATTAAGAAAAATATATTCTAAGAATAAGTTCTTAGTTTTGGGCAGAAGTTTCATAATAGGGTTAGAACTGATCGGAACCGGGAATGGCATTCGTTTGGATAAGCAATTGAAGTCAGATTTGGAAGCATTGATACAATTGGCCGATAAGAAAAAAGAACAGATAGAGGACAGGGAATATAAACACGTAGAGGCTGTTAACCGGTTTGCGTTGGGTGACTGGGCTGGTGCTGCAAACATATGGGAAGAAATACTTGTGGACCACCCCACTGATCTGCAGGCTTTGAAGTTTTGCCATGATGCCTTCTTTTATTTGGGCCGACAGACTCAGATTAGAGACTCTATTGCGAGAGTACTTCCCGTTTGGGAACAAAGTTCACTGCCTTTGAAAAGGTTAGGAATTCACAAATCAGTCGATATTTTGAATTTCGAACCGAATCTCTCCGTTAATAGTTATATCCACGGAATGTATGCTTTCGGCTTAGAAGAGACCAAATTTTACGACAGAGCGGAACGGGAGGCAAAATTTGTGAGTGAAACCCCATCGGTCACTTGAAAATAATTGCAATATTATTAGGCTTTAGAAGAGAACAGGAATGACGGCTGGGCTACACATGCTTTGTCTCACGTTATGATAATGGAGGGAAGGGTTGATCAAGGAATAGACTTTATGAGCTCCACAGTTGAAGATTGGAAAGTGTGCAACTACTTGGCCTGTCATAACTTCTGGCACTGGGCTCTCTTCCATATTGAACGGGAAGAGTATGAGACAGCTGTCAGTCTATTTGACTCAGAAATCGGAAGAAGAGCTAAGAATAGCGGAATGATGTTAGACATTGTGGACGCGTCGTCACTCCTCTACCGATTAGATCTTTTAAAACCCAAACAATTAGTAACCGAACAGCACTGGGAAGACGTCTATTCTATAGTAGAGCCACATCTAAATGACCACATACTGGGTTTCAATGACGCCCACTTTATGATGGCCTGTTTGGGCGCTCAGCATAAGAAAAAAGCACATGAATTGATCGAAACATTTGACCCATCAATTAGTTCCGATTCGTGGACTAAAGTAACGATTCCTCTGTTGGAAGCTATGGTTGCATACAATGAGGAAAAATACGGACAAACAGTCGATAAACTCAACCAAATTCGTTACGATTTGGTTGCCATTGGAGGCAGTGATGCGCAGAGGGATGTCTTCAATCAGCTGCTAATCATAGCGTCAGTTAAATCGCCAAAAGAAAGTCATAAAAGATTGGCTCAGAGACTGATTGCTGAGAGACAAGCATTGAATGCCTCCCCTTTTGCTAACACATTATTGTCAGCCAAATGAGTAAAAAGTTTTAATTCTTAATATTTTATTGTAAAACGGATTACAATAAAAATATTTTTTTATCAAATGATTGGATCTTTAGTCGAATAGACCGAAACCCATGTCGTCGTCTTCTTCTTCTTCAGACTCTTCCTTCTTAGCCTCCTTTGCTGGTGAGCCGGCCTTTGCGGGGGCGGCAGCAGCTACCGGAGCCGCTGCAGCGAACTTCGATGGATCCTTCAGATACTCTTTTGCGCGTTCGGCGGCCGTAAAGTTGATATCTGTCTCAACGGCGACAGCAATCAAGTTCTTGAGACCGTTCACAACAGAGTGCGGCACAGAAGCCAGAGTCGGGTATCCGATGGCCAGAGAAACGGCGGCAACATTTCTGACACCAGTCAAGAACTTAGCCCTCAGGTCTTCAGGAGTGATGTCAAGAATTTCGGGGTCGAAAACAGTTCCCGAATCGTAAACCTGATGAATGACCAAACCGTAAGTGAACGGCGAAACGTTCAACATATTCAATAGCGTCGCTTCAGAGGCGCCCACTTTGTCCTCCTTTTTAATCAAATGAATTTCATTCTAAGCAAAGAAAAAACATTAGAATTGTATTGAAGTGAAAACAAACACAAATACCGACCAATATTTCAATGGTTCCCTTCGAGATCTTAGTGGGAATAGACAGCGCCTGGAAGAAAGAGGTCTTCTCAGGACCCAAACCAGTGTTTTGCGGTGGAATAAACACATCGAGCGGAGCGACAGCCCCCGCTCTGGCGGGAGCTTTCACTTTGTTTTCGAGGATTTTATCCCTGACGTCAACCAATTCTAAGTTTGTGAACACAAACCCGACATTCGCTTTGATGTGCGGCAGAAGTCTGTCATCAAATCAATTAATTTCGATTCAAAGAACAATCAATAGTTTGCACTCACTTTTCGAGGGCCGGATTGGTTTCGAGGTGACCTCTGATGGCTTTCCTAATCATAGTGTTTTTACCCATAAGAAGAACCGCATCACTTCTTAGTGATTGTCTTATTTGTTGCATTTGTTTGGACCCGACGTTATCGACTCCGACGATAAAGCATTTCGGATATTCGTCCAAAAGTTGCTATCATTTGAGACAAGACATCGATAATTAGCGCCAAATAGACTAAAATGAAGATCAAAACTTACAGTCAACTTAAGGAAATAGTTGGCTTTCCAGCTGGTCTTGTCCTCCCTGACCATCTTTGCAGCAAAAGTGAGACAAGGATTCAAACGATTTTAAGGACAAAACTTAATTGACTTTCAAATGATAGGAATCTAATCAATGAAAAAACCAATTTATTAGACATCAAAAGGAGTAAATTAAAGTCAAAGAAAATTCAATCAAAATATTGATTGAATTAAATTACAATCAATTAATACCTTAATAACGAACCGACACTTAATGTGGTTTCGCAGGAAAAGGATATTGTATTTAGTCATATGTTGTTGTTTTACACTTTCATTCATATATAACGTTACAGTACTCTAATGTCTACGAGTCTAAGACATGTGACTCTCGTTTGAAAGATGTGTTTCTGAAAACAAATCGGACTCTTTTACCGAAACTTTGATAATAAGTCGAAATCGTGTTCACAATGAGTCGGTATATCTTATGGTTTGCCAATCAATACAATACTTTTAGAATTCCGGTATTTTTCACCTTTTGTCCAATAATTCGCTTTTTTGGCTAAAAATTCCAATACTTTTGAATTTCTTTTGACAGGAATTCGAGAGTTTGTCATCACTTCTGGACATCAAATATGAATATATCGAAACTCCATCCGAAAAAGTATGTCATTTATTAAATCCATTTTATTTCATTCATTTTCCTTAAACAGCCATTCATTTTGATTCAAACCGAAGCCGAAGAATCAAAACTAAAGAATTTAATGTCGAGAACTGTTTTAGCCCGAAGTCTATACGAGTTGTGGACGAATTCTGATGGTCTGAACCAATTTTACGACGACCTAAGAAATTGTCAAAATATTCAGTTTTCTGAATACCGGAGCAGTTCTTTCAGAATTCAAGTCGAGTCCTATAATAAGAAGTTATCGACAAAAACAAAAGTCGAAAAAATCGAAAACATTTCATTCCTTCCATTCGATGGCAAAATAGATTTGAATGAACCCGAAAATAGTTTCTATTTATTCGAGTATTACGGCGATAATCCCAACGAAATTCCTTCCGAACCGTTTCAGATACTATTTGGACGTAAGATAGCGGACAGTAATCGAAAGGATGTCTCGAATTTGTCACTAAAGAAGCGTAAATTCATAGCAAACACTTCAATGGAACCGATGTTAGGATTATTGATGTCAAACATCGCTCGAATCAAATCATCTGATTTAGTTTTTGACCCGTTTGTCGGTTCTGGCAGTCTGTTGGTGTCGGCCGCATACTGTGGAGCCTATGTGTTGGGCGCAGACATTGATTATCTGTTGATTCACGGGCTGACCAAACCTTCCAGAGCTGGGGTCAAAAGAAGAGATGCCGACGAAAGCATTTTAGCAAATCTGAGACAATACGGATTAGAAGACAAATACATTGATATTGTGATCACTGACTCTTCACAACCCATTTGGCGGACATCAGAACCTCAGCTCGAATTTGATGCCATTATAACAGACCCGCCTTATGGCAAACGAGAGTCAAGAGAAAGGATTGGAAGTGAAAAGCAATACAAAATTCCAGATAATCTGATCGAAGGACACATTCCCTCTAAAGTTGAATATAATTTAAGTGATATTTTCAGAGATTTATTCAACTTTAGTGCACATCATCTGAAAATTGGCGGACGTCTAGTGTTTTGGTTGCCGTTTGACAAACAGAGCATTAATTTCGATGTACAGAAGGAATGTCATCCATGTCTTCGAGTTATATCAATGAGCGAACAAATACTTTCGACATATATTTCTCGTATATTAATATCAGTCGAAAAATACAGACATTGCTATCAAATGACTCAAAACAGTGACAAAAGATCTGTGTTTTCACAACAAACTGACTATAAAATCGATAATAATTTTGAAAATATATTAAAAATAGAAAATCAATTAAATTAAGAAAAATCAACAAAAATGTCGTATTATTTAAGATAATGTATTGGAATTGATCTGAAGGTTAGCTAACATTCCTTCCATAGCAGAGATACAGTTGTCGTCTTCAGAGCTCTCTTTATATAGTTTTGTGATCTGAGTGGACGCCCAGTTCGCTAAACGCAAGTTTTCCCTCTTTTTCTGTGAGCTAGTCTTGGGCAGAGCGGCCACACTGTTGGCCGATAGGAGCAGACCGTAGAGGGCTCTCAAATTATTTGGATTAAGTTTCAATGCCTGAGCGAAGTAAGAACGCGACAGTTCCAGACTTTCCGCCGTATTTATGGTGTACTGAATTGCAGCATATCGTTCGTGATATAAATGGTTGTGAGGGTTGGCCAGAAGCAGTTCTTCCACGCAAAAGGCGGCTTTGCTATAGTCTTGTTCGTCAATGTAGAGGTCGGCCAACTGTAGCCAACTTTCCTGATCGTTCATAAATTTTTTGAGATATTCGCACAACTCTTTGATTGCTTCGGCTGTTCGTCGTTCGGCCAAAAGGATAGCGATTTTACGTTTGTAGAGAAGAGAATTGGATTCGTCTTTTCTGATCATATCGTCATACATTTGGATGGCGTCGTCGAACCTCTCCCTCAGCTCTAGTTTCGCCATAATTTTCAATCGTTTCACTCGAGAACTGTTCGGAAACTTCTGATCCAATTGTTGTAAACAGTCTTTAATTACTTCGGTGTCGTGTAAATCGATGGCAGCGATGCAGACCTGCTCTAAGACCTGCCATTCTATTCAAACAAATTGATAAACAAAATGAGTGAAAATTAAGTGAAATGTTTGAAATGTCTCTGACTTTCATCGCCTAAATATTTGGCTAAATCTATATTAAGCCAAACATCTCTGACTGTCTCCGAATTGCGAGTATTTTCTTCTCTCCATTTCTGAAGCAAATCCTTTGCGTCTGTAATCAAAATCATTGATTCAATGGTCAAAAAACCTTAAAAATTAAATTCAAACCTTGTTTTGAAAGTTTTAAAACACTATTCTCTTCCAAATCGGTCGACATTTTAGTGTTTTATATTTAGAGAAGAAAAACAAATTGAATTCAAACTATAATTTTGTTTAAAATTAATCTAAAATTTGTATTTAATTAACAAAAATTTAAATTCAGTTTCAATTAATTTGATGTTTATTTCCCTTTAAAATATTGTTACAAAAATACCGTACAATCAAATTGAAGACAGTAACTGTTTATATGCTTTAAACTGAATGGGGGTTCGATAACACTTACATATATATGGATATGTGTTTTGTGAGAAAATTGCATAACTTGTGAGTTGTCTTTTGGTTTATTCACAAAAACTGAAACATTTTTGGGTAAACCCTGAATATTTTGCTAACGAATTGAATTAATTAAATTACATTCAAAATTGAATCTAGGATGTTTTTGCTCTTATTTAGTGAATTCTTAACAAATTGGTGGTAAAAATGTGGTAAAACTATTGATACAAAGCATTAGAATTGTTTGATAGACCGGCGAAAGATACACAACATTCGTGACTCGAATTGAAATGAAAACACAAACAAATGATTCGTGAAATACAACTCATTCTTCAAATAATTTATTGATTTTTAATTAGTTTTTCACAAATATTTTCCATTCAAATGACTTAAGAAAACGGTTTAATCCATAGATTGACAATAATTTTATAAATTTACTTAAAATTTCATGAATTACTTAAGTATTTAATATTGAAAACAGTATTTTTAGATGCTTTAAAATTCTGGCCTAAAATTTGAGGAATGGAAGCGATTCGGGAGTCTTCTGACCAATTGGTCAGATCGGTTGACAATTATACAAGTCGTCCGCTATTACTTCACGGCTATATCGGGCCATTTGTATCGATTTATATAATATTGGTCTATAATTGGCTCAATTATTACTCTCAAACCGATTCACAAGAGATTTGGTTCATTGCATTGGCAGTTGTGGTCGTTCTCCAGATTCTGTCCTATTTGTTCAGTCATTGGTCCGTTCACTGCAAGAGTTTCCTCGCGTTTACTAAAGTAATGAATAAAACATTAATTTCTTTGTTCTTAAATTAGTTGTCATATAATCCATATGTTATTCAATTGTTTGTCAACTTTTAGCAATAATTTGCTTAAAATCTCAGTTTTAAGTGAATGAGTCTATGACTACATCTCTTTTAAGAATATTCTATCGATAGATAACTTACCATTCATTCAATCTTTTGTTAGACATCGAGTCCTCTTTCGGCGACATTCGTAAAAGTAGTTCCGACGCCAAACAATGGGTCTCCAGAATTGGTTCGTTTGTATCACTCGAAATCAGATTCAGGCGAAGACACGATTTGGTTCTCATTCCAAAAGACTAAATATGTTTATGACTTCGAGACCAATAAGTTTAACGTCTTGTCGTTTCCCATAAATCTCGATATAAAAGACTACCAAAACTGGAAGGGCTATCAGGACGACAATGAGTTGGCGCTCATCGAAAGACGTTTCGGTAGAAACAGCCTCGAAATGGAAGTGCCCGAATTCACGGAACTGTTCAAAGAGAGAGCCACCGCTCCATTCTTTGTGTTTCAATTGTTTTGTGTTGGATTGTGGTGTTTGGATGAGTTCTGGTACTACAGTGTCTTCACTCTCATAATGTTAGTGGCCTTCGAGTGTGTGTTAGTTCAGCAACAGCTCAGAAATCTGTCGGAAATCCGCAAAATGGGAAACAAACCCTATTCTATTCAAGTCTATCGCAATAGAAAGTGGAGACCCATTCAGACCAATGAATTGATTCCTGGAGATATCGTATCGATTATCAGATCACAAGACGAGAATTTAGTTCCGTGTGATCTCCTTCTGTTGAGGGGCTCCTGTATTGTAGACGAGTCTATGTTAACGGGAGAATCAGTTCCACAGATGAAGGAACCGATCGAAATCATTACCGAAAATAGAAAATTCGATATTGACTCCGATGGCAGACTTCATATGCTGTACGGCGGCACAAAAGTACTACAACACACACCACCCGCTAAGACCACTTCAGGGCTCAGAGGTTTGCATTTAAACTGTTCATAAATTTGTTCAAAACAATCATAAAATCAATAGCCGGCGATAACGGATGTGTTGGTTATGTGTTGCGCACAAGTTTTAATACTTCTCAGGGAAAGCTTTTGCGGACAATACTCTACGGAGTGAAGAGAGTGACGGCCAATAATTTGGAGACTTTTGCTTTCATAATGTTTTTATTAGTCTTCGCGATCGCAGCCGCGAGTTATGTATGGATTAAAGGCACTGAAGACCCAAAACGCAATCGCTATAAATTATTCCTGGAGTGTACTCTTATACTGACGTCTGTTGTTCCGCCAGAACTGCCCATTGAATTGTCGTTAGCGGTGAACACCTCATTGCTATCACTTTCGAAATTATGTTCGTTTCGATTAACTCTTTTTGAAAATGAATTTTAATTGAAATTTGAATGAATTAACAGATATTTATTGTACGGAACCATTCCGTATACCTTTCGGAGGAAAAGTAGAGATCTGCTGTTTTGACAAAACAGGAACTCTGACCAGCAATGACTTAGTGGTCGAAGGCATCGCTGGTCTCAAAGATAAGGACAAAATTTGTCCTGTCACTGATGCGCCGATCGATACCATACAAATTCTGGCCACTTGTCATGCGTTGGCCCAACTCGATGACGGTCTGGTTGGAGATCCTTTAGAAAAGGCGACTCTCAATGCCATCGAATGGACGCTCACTAAAGGCGATGCAGTGATTCCCAAAAAAGGAAAAGCGTCTGGTCTTAAGATATTCTATAGATTCCATTTTTCCAGTGCTCTCAAAAGAATGTCTGTTATCGCCGGTTATTCTCCAGCGGGAACTACTGATACCTGTTATTTTGCTGCTGTAAAGGGCGCCCCTGAAGTCCTCAAATCTATGGTAAACTGATTAATAAACTTTTTAATTATATTTTAAATGTCAACTTCTTCTTCATTACTGCAGTTTTCGAATATACCCTCAAATTATGACGAGGTTTACATTGAAATGTCGAGAAGAGGCGCTCGGGTTCTAGCTTTGGGCCGGAGAACGCTCGGAATGCTTACACACCAACAGGTTTTGTGTTTGCAATCAATCAATTCAATAATCAACTCATTATTTTGCAATCAAATGTTTAGGTCAGAGATATGACCAGAGCTGACGTCGAGAAGAATTTGGAATTCGTTGGTTTTGTTGTAATCTCCTGTCCTCTCAAACCTGACTCCAAAGCTGTGATGAAAGAGATTATAAGTTCTTTACATCACGTATGCATTCAAACATTTCTCCCATTGTTTTCTATTTAAGTCAATTGTATGGTTAGGTAACAATGATAACGGGTGACGCTCCCCTCACTGCCTGTCATGTGGCCAAAGAATTGCATTTCATATCTAAAAAGAAGGAAACATTGATTCTGACCCTAAAACAAAGTAATCATTTGTTTATTGATTTGAAGTTTATTTTTATTTAATTCTAAATTTTAAGACGAATTTAAATGGATTTCCATTAATGAGAAGACATCTCTCGATTGCGTTCCCAAAGATCTGAAACAATTTTCCAATACCTATGAACTTTGCATTACTGGCGACGCTTTCAACCATTTGATAGACACAAACCGCAAGTTTTTCAGAAAGATTTTGCCTCACATTCGGGTGTTCGCTCGGGTGGCCCCCAAACAGAAGGTAACTCTTTGCTTATTCTCAACCATTTTCTTTACTGTTTGTCTCAATGTTTAGGAAGTGATCATTACTTCACTCAGAAGTTTGGGATTCACTACTTTAATGACCGGTATTTTTCAGTCTTTCATTCAATTTTTTGAATCTAATAAATTGTTGGATCAGGTGATGGAACCAATGATGTCGGTGCTCTAAAACACGCACAAGTAGGCGTCGCGCTTTTAGCAAATGCTCCCCTCTCCGCCGCAGATCTGCCCAGACCTAAAAAGCCAGTTAACGATGTGTCGCATACAAACAGTGAAATGATTAACAACATTCCTCGCAATAGAATGAGAGGTAGACCTCATTTGGAGCGAACAGCCGGTTCTACTCCAAATTCAAGAGCCGCCCGTCTCAACGATACTCAGCAACAGTTGCAGCGAATGCTTCAAGAAATGGAAGAACAGGAAAAGGCTTCTGTTGTGAAGCTGGGAGACGCCAGTATAGCCGCTCCCTTCACTTCGAAACTGTCATCTATTCAATGCGGTAACAGATTAAAGCCTAACCTTTGGAATAAATTGCTAATTGTGTTTAATTTTGTGTCCAGTCTGTCATATCATAAAGCAGGGCCGGTGTACTCTCGTAACCACTCTTCAAATGTTCAAAATACTGGCCCTCAACGCACTTATATTGGCGTACAGTCAGTCAGTTCTCTATTTGGATGGCATTAAGTTCAGTGATGGACAGGCAACTCTTCAGGGCCTTCTTCTCGCCGGCTGTTTCTTATTCATATCGCGATCCCGGGTCTGTTATTTACTCATTTGATCATTTCATTTGTTGTGATTTTGGTTTATTTCTAATTAAAGCCATTGACAACACTGTCTTCGCGCCGACCGCTGCCTAATATTTTCAACATTTATACGATTCTTACAGTTTTACTGCAATTTGCGGTTCATTTCTGTTGTTTAATATATTTAGTACGAGAGGCGAAATCCAGATCACCGAAGCCTAAGGACCAGTTCCCAGACTTGGAGTCAGAATTCAAGGCCTCAATTCTCAACTCAACGGTTTATATAATCTCTATTTCATTACAAGTTTCCACTTTTGCCGTCAATTATAAGGTTTGTCTCCATTTCTTATGATTGAGTCAAATATTGATATTTTGATCTGAAGGGCCATCCATTTATGGAAAGTTTGACTGAAAACAAGCCTTTGCTGTGGAGTATAGTGGGCTCATTTTTGGCGGTGTTAGCTCTAGTCACTGGAGTATTGCCTGAATTGTCCCATCAGTTCGCAGTCGTTGAGTTCCCGTTAGATGTGAGTCCACTTTGAACACCATTTTATTGTTTCGATTCATTTAAACCAATATTTGCTTTGATTTCAGTTTCAGAAAATTCTGCTCTCAGTTCTGGCTATGGATTTGATAATAGCGTTGGCAGTGGACAGGGTTTTAGAGTTTCTGTTCGGTAGAGCAAAGTTAAAACCTCTCTAAAGGCTTAGAATTTATAGATTTATTAGTTTTTTATTCAATTATTATTTAAGACTTTTGATAACATTTGTCTGATTGACTCAATTGACTCATTGCTTAAGTTATTTGAAAATTAAATACAATTTTGAATCAATTCTATATTTTTCGTTGGAATGTCAGAGAATTAGCCCTTTAGTCACAGTTTACTCATTGAAAACAAATTTCAACTGAGTCTCAATTGAAGGGCAATAATAAAACAGATGAGTCGTTGAGGAATTGCATCATTAGGTTCGGTGTAATTTGCGATTTGACTCATATAAGCGATTCTTTCCAACAACTCTTCACTTTTGTGATCTTTCATTCATTTGAATTGATTTCCTAATAAACTCAATAAAAGTTGAATATTTTGTTTCCATTATTATTATTATTATTATTATTATTTGCAAAAATCATTAACTATTCGATTAAATATTGTTTTTCTTTAAATTTCATTCAAAAATCAATTAAAGTAATGAAGTTCACAGTTCACAGAATTAATGGTGAGTTTTGTTTTTCAAATTCTTCTTCAAATTATTGGCTTTTCTTTTATAAATTGTTTTGAATTTAATTTCAATTATTTCTGTTGGAAAAGAATGAAAACTATTTTTGTTTGAATTTCTTCATAAATTAATTGCCCATAACTTCCAACTTCTCATTATTCTTATAAACTCTAAAATTCCGGTTTCCCGGCATTAGAGGAAAGTTCATCGAATTTTTGCAAAGGATATGAAAGCTCTTCATCTTTCAATAGATACTATCAATTATGAAATAAAACTGCTTTCAACTGATTTCCTGATCGAAAGTATGTAATAAAATTAGTGTTGAAAATATTGAGTCCGACTTTGAAAAGACGTGTTTCTAATGAAGAAAAATCGATGTAAGCGTCGGACTATAACGTCGGCACATCTCTTGTTTTAATTACAAATCAATACATTATTCAGTTCTAAAGCTTCCAACGATTCAAAGCTTTCTCTAATAAAATGACAATTTTCTTATTAAACGAGTATTAAATGTATTTCTATTTACGAATGGCTTTAATTTGAATACATTTAAAGCCAATTATGTCTATCCATTGAACGCATCGATGGCTTATTAGGTCAATAACGACGTGCTCTGACTGACAATCATATTATACCTCTTCAGTAAAGACATTTATTTTCACTGCAATTATGTTTAAGTGGAAAACCAGACTCAAAAGTGTGACCACACCTAACAACACAATATTCCGACCAATTGATTCATTCAACTATATTTCCAAAATAAATAATAATTTAATAACAATTTAAGCAAACACTTAGTCACGTCTGTAGTTGTTTTTATGCCCGAAGTCTTCAACGATTGACATTCAATTTCCATATACTGTTTCCTCATAATTGCGAAATTACTGAAACTTATCAAACTCTTAGTGAGGAATTGAACAAGTTTAATTGCCTAACTGTTTGCCCAATTGTTCGCTCAATTATTTGTTCAAAACATAGGAATAGTTTATTTGGAAAACATTTGATAATTACAAACAATTAATAGAATTATGAGAAACAGTAATAGAGAGGTATTGTAACAAATGAGAGGATGACTAGAATTTCCGACATTACAGTAATTGGTTGTACAACAAGTGGTACATAAACTGAGTTTAGTTCTCTCTCCTATTGATTTGAGATCAGAAACAAAATTAAGTTCAGTTTGAAAATGCAGTGATGAGACTATACCCATAACAAAGCATCCGTCGACGCAGTCTTTCACACATTTGCGTTCAATGGCCCAGAATTTGTAGTCGACCGACGACTGGTCTATCTTTGCGTCCAAACGCAGGACTGCACAGTAGTTTTGATTGGATGCACACTCGGAGCCGTATAGACGGGTGTTATAAGTGCTGTATTTGTTGTTATAGTAATAATAGGTTTCATTGATTACTTTGCATCGAATGTCGTCTATTGTGGAACAGGTATAACACGAGAGGTTAGAAGTACTCGGAAACGAATATAATTGTCTCAAATTCTCTGTAGTTATCCATTGATGTAATATTGAACACAATTTTAGAAATATTGTCAATCGGTTCTCAATTTCAATACATTACCGGAATTTATTACATCGATTATTATATAAAAATGTATGATAAATGCCAAGAGTATTATTTTCATAGCGTATGTTCGCTAATATTCATTGTTTACATCAAATTATATAAATTATTACAAAAATAATATTTTGTTTTTCATCTACTTTTGGGTAAACATTCAAAACTACTCCATATTCTAAACGCACTCGACTTGAGTGATGCTCAGGTGATGACTATGTGATGACTGCACAGAGATGTGACTCCTCTACACTGAAACAATGGTTCTACACTTAGTTCAATTCCTTTGGACATTTTCAAAAAATTCCAACTTGCTAGTTTGCACTGAATTATAGCAACCAATCGAATTGATTATTTTTTTCAATGGCTGCCCACTGCTCGGCTGCCCAAAGTTGTATTTAAAATTAAACCATTTGCTTGGACCTTTGCTACTCTAATGTAAACTCTAATGAAAACATTTTATGCTTAAAACAACACAATTCACTGAACACTTTTAAATAAGTTTAAATAGATCACCTTGATTCTCTTGATTAATGATTGGAATTGATGGTGAAATTCAAGAGAAATTAATATAAAACTATCAGAATTAGTGAATATTTAAATTTAAACCAGACTTTTGTTTAGTATATTCTCAATATTCCTGATTATAGAGTTTTTTGACTTATTGTTGAAACTTATCAGACAAGAAATCCCACGGAATATAATTTTATTGCCATAATTGTTAGGTTTTTATTCTCATACTTTTCAAGGTTTATGTAGCGATTGGTATGACTTGTTTAGCAATATTCTATCATCTAAGGGGGTATAGCTCAGTGGTAGAGCATTCGACTGCAGATCGAGAGGTCCCCGGTTCAAACCCGGGTGCCCCCTCTTTTTTGATTTTTAGTTACTGATTTTTCCAATACTCTTTTCTTGCAATTCAAAATAATACAAAGACCATGGTCTATGGACCATACTAAACCAATATTACTGCTTTATGATGGGCCATCATTGATGGCTTATTCAGTTTGAATCATAACAAGAGTAAAGTAATCATTACAATCGATTATTTAATTGCGAATTAATGACAATTTATTAATTCATTTATACAAATATAAGACATTAAAAACTAGAAATAAATAGAATTCATCCAAATATGAGCCAAACTATTAACAAAATTATAAATAAGTTGCAAAGTATTGAAATTCAAACTAAACTTCTGAAGACCTCTTCTGTGAACTTCTAATCAAAAACTTTAAACATCTTATGATTACAACAAATGTGTGTAAAAACAGCGAACGTATTGTTATTTTTATACAAAAATATAACTTAATATTTGTTTTAATCTTAAGTCGATTTGTAGAGAAGTATTGTTAAGTCTTTGTATAACATTCTTATATAACAGGCCTAAGGAAGCAATAAAAAGAAGTTTTAAAATAGACAATAGACAGACATAAAAGTTCATTGAAAGGCAATTCTAAAAAGTTATGCACATATTTATCGACTGTCATATCAATATCCCAGCGCTTGCTATCAGCAAAATCTTGTTTTTGTTTCAAAAATATTGATTTTGTTGTAAATCTTTCTATCAAATTAAGGCGGGTATTATTGAAATAAATGATTGCATAAGGTGTTGACCCCGGCATATAAAAGACTTGACTTGCCTTTGAATGTGTGACACAAGAGCCCCAATTCCTGCCGACAATGCAGTGCCAAGTGGGCTGATATAACTGATCGAAGTCCTGTTTAATACTTTCTGCGATATGTTTTTCTGTTGTAAACACTTTGATGGCGTGATTTGCGCTCTGGACGGCCGCCTTCTGCATCTGGACCGGCATATCTGCTGCTTGTACCTTTAGCTCTGCTGTCCGTTCCTCATCTATAGCATCTTCGACCCCAGTTATAGAGAATCTGCGCTCCCGTTCCTTATGTGCATTCAATGCACGAACTTTTGGACTATAATATCGACAAAATTAAAAATTTATTAAACTCTAAGTCCATTAAAATTAAATGGTTTTCAATAATTGATGACTCGATTAAACATAACTCAAAACTGAGTTTTCATTTCACGCGAACATCACTTTTGTCTCATTAAAAATAATACCGATTTTTATGCACTTCGTATCAAAACTTTTCAAAATTATTAAAATCGTGTAAAACATTTGAATGCAAACGAAATTCACGATTTTTTCTCTAAATCTATTGATTTGATGTCAAGATTTGATTCAGAGTTTTTGAAATATGGGTCAAACAGATCATAATTATTATTATTTCGTCTTTTTATTTAAAATGTCTCATTAGAGTCCATTTGTTCGGTAAAACTGTTCAAATGTTTTTCATTCATTTCTAATTGTATTGAAAAAAAATGTAAATTTATCTCATTTCAAACAAAACCAGTGAAAAATTTTGAAATATGACGGGTTATTCAGTGAGCTATGAAATAAATATGGATTTTATGCTAAATTCTTACACAAAAGTTGGCGATTGCTTCAAAAAGTTGTCGATATCTTTGACCTGAGTTTTGTCACTCGAATAATCACTGCTTCCGTTCGAGTCTTCAATAGAAAACAGAAATACAAACAAATCATTATTATAGAGATTTTGACGAAAGAAAGTGATTTAAAACAAAATTTTGATACCTTTGCGTACTTTCCTATAGTAAGAAACGGCACAAATCACTGAATAAACTCTTAAAGCGGTAAGAAATCCAACGATTACTGAAACAAATACATCGGTGGCTCCAGAGCTGGACTAAAGACAAGTTTGACAAACTTTGATACTTAGTTGTAAAATATGGATACCTTCAAAGTGGTTAATCTGAGGGCTGCCAATGCGGCCATTTGGTCGTGTTCTGTACCCGGCATTGGTATTCGCATGTCTTTAGGAAAATAATGATCTCTCATTGCATACTATTTGATCAAATTTGTTATCAATCTCAATTCAATCAAATTTTGATCAGTGTCATACCATAATGAGGCGGACCATAACAAAGCCAGCACTGGCTGCTATGTCCACTGCAGCGAAAACCGCTAATAATAAGACTGTTTTCAATGAAACGTCTCTCTGAAA
>JAQFXL010000089.1:0-34515 GCA_034693445.1 Edwardzetes edwardsi | reverse complement strand
AAAAATAGTCGCTTATAATCAACATTTGTTTCCTCTATAATCAACAATCCTCTATAGTCAACGCTATGCTTAAACCATTAATAGAAAACTACTAAAACTACTCCGTTATAATCAACAATAAATTTGACAAAACCTTCGATGAAATTCAGAGAAAACTAACTCAAAATTCACTCAAATCTCTCAAAGAGTGTAAAATAACTGATTATTTACAATAAATATCAGTATTTGATATAAAATCTAAATATAATGGCATTTAAATAATAAACTTTATTTGAATATGTTTTCAATACACTGCCGTTATAATCAACATTCCTCTATAATCAACAGATTCTTCAAACCAATCGTCTTCATTATAACGGCAGTGGAGTGTAATTTGTTGAATAAACCGATTCGTGACTTAATTACAGATAAAGTTATCTTATCGATAGTCCAACATATTTACCAAACAGTGATAGGATTTCCGTACCTTTAGTTAAGAATATTATTTTTGAATTTATTATTTTTTGTCCTCTAATTAACTAAAATATGAACGAAACAAAAAAATTCTTCAGTTTTTGATATCAAATGAGTTAGTAGTCAGCACTTGTCGGCAGTGATCACAGATTTGGTTTCCATTGAAAGCGGTATAACGTCTGCATCGATGACACAAACTATTATTAGCAGATGTTATCAATAATTCAAAATTCATTTGATTAGAACATCCGCTTAAAGTGATGCCATCCCTGTGCGACAGGCTTTGCGACATTTTTGAGTGGTTGTAATTAACTGAAGACATCAAAAGTAATTGACACAAATCAGAATCCATTGAATTTGAATCCGTTTGGAATTTCTTGAAAACAAAATCAAATCAAAGATTAGTTTAAACTTATAATTTGTTTCAAACCTTTTGGTAAACTCACCGAAAGATTGTTTAAACAATTATTGTCTGCAGTTTTTATATGACAATCAAATTCAATCAAATGTTTGCCGAAAAGGTTTTTATTAATCAAATCAGTGATCGCTAGAATCAGTTTCATGTCTTCCTCTATATTTTGTTGATTCCATTCCTCGTTATTCTCAATGAAATTCTTATTAATCGGCAAATGATTGTTGGCTTCAATCATAATATGGGGTAAAATAGGCCCCAATTGGAATAGAATTGAATTATACAAATGAAGAATAACTGTTTGACAGGACCTTCTCCTCAATGATGTCTTGTGATCACAATATAATCGGTGTTTGATTCGAGTCAAGTAAAAGCCAGAAATTTGAGTTATAATGAATTTAAGTGATCTGTCGATCACTTGATTCAAATGATGAGAGTTATAGTCAGTGTTGATGTGATTCAAGTAATCGTGCAAAACATGTAACACATATTTGTCTAATATATTCATTTCAGATAAATTGCAGACATCTTCAGAAGTGTTAAAGTCTTTGAGAACACCGATCATAAAGCGAAGGGTCAGTCGAATGCGATTTATATCAATTAAGGTTTGGTCAAAATGTTCGAAAGCGACCCTTTGGTCCTTATGGTCGGACGCATACTTTGCGACCCACCACCGAAACCCATCTGATCCGCAATTATTTTTTGGACTTTTCTTGTCCTCAATGATGGCGTTCGGATCGATAACATTACCGATAGATTTGGACATTTTCTTGCCGTCACTGTCGACTGCAAAGCCATGAATTTTAACCGTTTTGAACGGCGAACAGTTCCTGAGAGCGACACTTAATATAAGGGAAGATTGAAACCAACCGCGCAGTTGATCGTAACCCTCCAAATACATGTCCGCAACATTTGGTTGAGTCAAAGCCGTTCTCCAACTGATGCCACTATCAAACCAAATATCAAAAATATCTTTACTTCTGACCAAATCTCCAGACGATAGTTTCAAATCACTTTCAATCATATGATTCGGAACCAATTGATCGATTGGTGAGTCCCACCACATATCGCAACCTTTTTCGTAAAACTGTTCGGAAATGTGATCCAAAATTTGATTTGATATCAATGGAGTTCTAAATTCTTTGTCTTGCTTTTCATAGAAGACAGGTATGGGAACACCCCATGACCTCTGACGAGATATACACCAATTCGGACGGGTTTTCAACTGATTAGTCAAATATTCTTTATAGAAGTCCGGATAGAAAATGACATTTTGAACGGCTTCTAAGCATTCGTTTCGAATGGCATCGATGTTAAGGAACCACTGAGGGCTGGTCCTAATAATCACAGGTTCATTGAACCTCCAATCATAGGGATAGCTATGAATAATATCTTGCTTTAAAAGTAGAGAATCAGCCAATAATTTCATTACGATTTCATTTCCTTCGTTTAAAACAAATTTTTTGTCTAACATGGGATCAGAAGGAGTGACAAAACGTCCGCTTTCATCGACAATACACTCTTTGATTGAAATATTGTTTTTACGAATAAGTTTGTAGTCATCCAATCCATGATTGGGTGCGATATGAACCAAACCGGTACCTTTGCTAGTTGTCACATGGGAACTGTCCAAAAAGGGCTTAACCTCATTAGATTGGGCACCGATTGGACTCTTATAAGTGATTCCTTTGAGTTGTGATCCGTTGACTATTTGTTTGATATTGAATTTTGACGAAAATGTTTTCTCCAAAAAAGGTATCAAATTCTTAGAAACTAAGAAGTATTGGTCGGGAAAAGTGTGGACATTCACTACAGAGTAGTCGATATTCGAGGAATAAGCGATCGCTTCATTTGCCGGTAGTGTCCACGGAGTGGTCGTCCAAATCAATGCATAAACTTCTTTGAAGTTTTCTAAACATTTGGGAATTTGGGTTAATTTGAATTTTACGAAAACTGATTGCGAAACGTGTTGTTCATTGTATTGAAGCTCTGCCTCAGCCAACGCCGTGTGCGCTGATGGCGACCAATAGACAGGCATATAGTCCCGAAATAATAGACCCTTTTCTTTAAGCGTATGAAAGGCTTCGATTTGGTTTCGAATATAATCTGAATTAAGAGTCAAATAAGGGTTATCCCAATCGCCGATTATTCCCCAATTCCTGAAACACGTCTTATGTTCTTCAATCACTTTCAGAGCAAACTCTTTGGCCTTTTGGCGGATTTCTATCGGATTAGAGTTTTGGGAATCAGATGACACAGCTTTGAGTTCAATGGGGAGTCCGTGACAGTCCCACCCGGGAGTGTACGACACTTCAAAGCCTTCCAAAAACTTTCGCCGAACGATAATGTCTTTCAAAAACTCAATATAAAGGAAATTAAATGAAAATGACTGAAATTTACACTCTATTTAATATTTACTTTATTGATGGCGTGACCGAAATGCAGGGAACCGTTAGCATAGGGGGGCCCGTCGTGCAACACGAATGAACCCTTCGGTCTACTCTTATCCGCAAGTTTTTCAAAGTTTTTGAGCGAAATATCCTTTCATTTAAAGTATTATAAATTAAATTTGAAGTCGAAAGCGATTAAAACATAATTACATTATTTTCGTGGACTTCGAGAGCTCTCGAGTGTCGCAAACAATAACTACTTTTCGGTAATAAAACAGTTTTCGAGTATTTATTGGTTTCAGTCCTCTCTTTAGGCTTTTTATTCACAGTTTTACAGAATTTGACGCTATTTTCAAAGGATTTTCTCGTTATAAGCAAACATTTGTGACATAAGAGACAACTCATTGAATTCATTTTCATTCAATCAAATAAACACATTTGAAATTACTTTAAACATCGATTTTAAAACATAAGAATATAAACAAGGATCATATGTTTGTCATGTGTCTCGAGTTTCAGCCAATCATAAACTGATACCAAAACTAAAGTTTGTTTAGCGCTCAAATCGAGTTGAGTTTGCACTTGGCAATACACCATATAACAAGAACAAACAAACTCTTATACTCTGTATACTCAACCAAATATCCAAAAATAGCATGTTGAATTGGAATTCAGCAAGCCAAAGACTATTTTTATAGAATTTTTTTCCAAATAGTATTTTCAAGTTATTTAGACTGAATTAACCGAAGAAAACACATTTAATTCAATTTGACTCCTATTGAGATTCTGGTACTCATTGGTCTCAAGAGGTGCCCATAAGACAGACCCATAACGAGATTGAAGTAAAGAAATCAATTCATGAAATGATAGACTTTGAGCTGATTTTAAGTTTTTAAATAAAGAATTGGTATTTCATTACTTTTGTGATTCAGTTGAATATCTTTGAGGAAGTCTTTGAGTCGTTTATATAATACATTTGAATTGAAAATCTGATATCGAGTCAAAAAGAGAACAGAATTGTGTGGACATCCCTCTCATTCCATTCCATTATAACGCATGCCTTCAAATCATTTCTATTTTAAAATTCAAACTTAAGAATGAGTTTGACTTCGATTCTCATCCGTTCAGATCCGGCAGAAGAAAGTGAGGAAAGTGTTGTGTAGTCTCTCTTGTGTTCACTTCTTTTAAAACTTGTTTTAATTTGAATTGTTTTCAAATTTCCTGAAAATGGTAAGAGATCTTAATATTATCTATGAATATTTGGCCACAACTGATCATCTTTTAATTTTCACTTTGATTACAGGCAGACCTTAAACCTCCGGAAGTTGAGAGTAAGTAAAATCAATTTTTATTTAAAATACAAAGTAGTTTCGATAAAATATATTATATGTTTTGAGTTATTTCTCTGAATTCAACCCAAGTGTGTGTTTCGTATAATTTTGATTAATTGATTAAAAATAGGTTTTAAAAGAGAAAATCAGACAATAATATGAATTTGTATCACATTTCAGTCGTGGTTTTCATTCTCTGCAATTGTGTCCTTATTTTTCGCTTTTGTTAGTGTTTATCAGTTATTCTTTAAAAGACTACTGAAATGAATGCCAAAAATTCTAGTCTTGAATCGGATCCAGAATATAATGATTGCAATAAAGTGAAAGCCAACACTCATTGACTCCATAAGTAATGCGAATCAGGCTTTGCCTCAACTATTTTTAGAACTCATCCCTAATAAGCATCCGATTCCTAATTTGGAAGAGCATTATATCAACTCTTAATCTTTTTCATAAACATTTGAGGCATTCTTATAACAAATGAAAATAAATAAACTATTTACTTTTACTTTTGCTTCAACTTGATGTTAGTTACAAACAATTATCGAATTTGTTTTATTAAACGACAAATTTAATGATTAGTTAAAAAAATTTAATAACCAATCTTTGAATTGACTTCAGAGGCGAGACTGCACTTCGATATCTATGACTTTGAGGGCGAATCAAAGATAGATAACGTCAATTTGGGGGATCTCTTAAGATCGCTGGATCTTCGCGCCACTCAAACAATGATTGAGAAGAATGGCGGCACCAAAAAGAAGGGTTAGTTTTAGAGATTTCGAAATACAATTAATTAATTCAAACTATTATTAGGTGAGAAAAAGATGACTTTTGAAGAATTCCTTCCGATCTACAGTCAGATCAAGAAAGAAAAGGAAGTAGGTGCTTTCGAAGACTTCATGGAAGGCTTGAAAGTCTACGATAAAGCAGAAAACGGTACAATGTTGGAAGGAGAACTGGCACATGTCCTCTTATCACTAGGTTACTTTGAATTTTCTGTAACCATGGTGAAAAATTTTATTAAAATATTTGATTAGGTGAAAAATTAACTGACTCTGAAGTTGAAGAAATTATGAAGCAATGTGCCGGACAAGAAGACGAGGATGGGTTCATCAAATACGAAGGTTTGTCAAACATTTTATTGCATCAAAACTTGAAAATAAAAACATACTTTTATTTTATTTAGCCTTTATAAGGAATGTTATGGCCGGACCCTTCCCTGTCGCTGAAGAGGCCAAATGAAAATCATCATAATTTCAAATAAACTTTAATTTCAATATATCTCAACATTACTTTATTTTTGATGATTTGAATCAAAGTTTTTTTTTATTCAAATCATTGAAAATGAAAAACATTTTATTAAATAATTTAAAACTTTTGAAATCTGTTAAAAATTTGTTTAACTGCTTTAATATAATATTTAGACCCCGATTGTTATGAAGATCCATAATAAATTGACAGAATAATTGATCCATCTACTTTTTTGAATTTCTTGATCTGATGTATTCAATACAAAGGAATGCTTTGAAATAAAGATAACAACGAATGCAATAAAATATCAGAAAATTAAAGTTTTACATAATTGAAAAGTTTTAGCCTAACCTTAATTTAAATACTGAGCTTTTTATTATTTTTGAAATTATTAAATTTTGAACTTGTTAATTTCAATGAGACTTTTCAAGCTTTTCAGATTCGTTTTGATATGAAATCAATGCATTTTGTGTTGAGTTTAGATCCAAGAGTTGGCAATCAATTGATTCAATATTTATGTTATCTTTTGGTGGAACCACTTCTGGAATGTCAAACAGAACAGATCTTCGCCGCACTTTTTGTCGATAACGTCCTGAACGTGAAACCGAGACATTTCTGTTAACCGGATGTCTATTTCGATCGGTATTGTCTGTGTTATCACATGTCTTCTCTTCTGAAGTGATGTCAGTATTGCCACAATTTTTCAGTACTGAACACGACTTAAGTGAAACACATTTGGATTTTTCAGTTTTGGTTTTCTCATCAAATTTTTTATGTTCTGTAATAAGAATTTTACACAATTTGTTCCAAAACGACATTAAATAAAACTCCGAGAATAAAACTCAGAATAAATGAGGAAAAGCTCTGATGTTAGTTGAAAACACTGGACTCAAGAGTTAATTCGGAGTTGAAATACAAAAACGAATGTTTGACAACACCTGACGCCGGATGTGATCTGAAAAGTTGATGACATTGAATATGACAATCACTTCATTCAGATTTTGACCAACGAATGAATGAATGAAAATTGAATAACCAGTTCATTAAACCGATATTTTAGTGAATTTCAAAATAGCTTTGAAAAGCTAACATTGAAAGTTGAACTTTTCAAAAGTTAAATAAGTCAGACAATAATTCTCAAAATCATTTAACAAAACTTCAATTGATATGATTTGAAGCAAATCAAGAAAAGGCCGAAAGAGAGTAAAACACTGAATGTTACCATAAAATGATAGGCAATAAAAAATATATTATTCGCTGATTTATGAAAAATAAGAACCAATTGAATAGAATTTGTTGTGAATTAATATTTGATTCTTTTGGTTGTTATTATCAGTGCATAGATTCGGTATAACTCTGTTATACATTAGTTTCCGTTATGTCTGACTATAAAATGTGATTCTTTACAAAACCACTCCAAAGAATATCCTTTAAATATTAATTTGCATTTCAATGTCTGATCGCTCAGCCATACAGTGTTTTCAAATTTCAGGTTAAACCTAAAGAATTAATGTTCTGATTAATAATTGAAGCATTTCTATGATAACGGTCTGAATGGAGTAGTGATCTAGCACATCTAGATATCCATTCAAAGTTGATATCAGTGATAGTTGTCAGGCAAGTTTGAGAATCCCGCTTCTCTGATACCAATCACTTTCATTTGCTTTATATATCTGTCGCTGACTATTAGCGAACTTTACGGATATTGCGCTGAAGAGTGAGCACAACCTCTGTGTTTGCAATGGATTATTGAACTCTGAAGGCGTTCTTCTCAAGAGTTGATACCGAATGTTATGGAAGCGAATGTCATCAAATAAATCAGACTTTGATCCCATTAATTATCGATTCGGAGTCAATGGCAGCTAAGATAGGACTCGAAAAACCAAAACCCAATTATTATAAACAAGAAGTGAGATATCAAATAAACCAAAGGGACAGCTCTATTGTCGACATCAATATTTGGAAACATTACCGTATGTCTCATCAATCTGATCAATGTAATGCAATCTATGACCTTGCAATATTTTCTAGTCTATGATTTGCAACAAAAGGCTCCGACACCTAAGCGAGTGATATGTCAGAGCGATATCCCAAACAAACCTAAACATTACGGAAGAGAGTAAGTGATCATAACTTCGATTATTTGTAACTTTTGGTCTCTTCAACAGATTTCATGGCGTTCTTTCGCGTGAAGAAGCGGAACAAATGCTATCTGAAGATGGAGTCGATGGTAGATATTTGGTGAGAGAGAGTTCACGAAATAGGGGACAAATGACTCTAAGCTTAAGATTTAATGGTATTACCAAAAACTTTCGACTTTATTATGACGGACAGCATTATGTCGGCGACAAGAAGTTCGACACAATCCACGATTTGGTTGCCGACGGACTCATTACTCTATTCATGGAACTGCACGCCTCCGACTACATCGCAAATTTGGGCAATTGTTGCAAATATGAAGAATCTCCGTATATGACTCTCTACAAGAGAAACAAAGTCCACAACAAAAGCAAAAGCCGTTCCTCTAATAAGGACTTAATGCAAATCAAACGAATCTCAAACTATGAAGATATTAGAGATGAAGAACTCGATTGCAGTGACAGCACAGCCATTGACGTACAGCTGTTCGAAAAAGTACACAACTTTAAAACCCACAATTTTATGGGTTCACCATGGTGTGACTTCTGTGGTAACTTCATCTGGGGCATTATTGGACAGGGTGTCAAATGTGACGATTGCGGGTTTGATACAATCAATTGATGATTATTTTATTTTAAACTTTCAATTATTGATTAGATTTGGTTCTCATCGCAAGTGTTCTGAAAAAGTTCCCAACGATTGCAGGTACTATCAAACACCCAGTTTTGTTGGCATCGATTTCTGATTTTCTCAAAACTTACTTGTTGCTTTAGTCCTGATTTACGTCACATTAGAAGAGTATTCGGTGTGGATTTGACCACTTTTGTAAAGGCCAGTAATAATGTCCGGCCTTTTGTTGTCGATCTATGTATTAAAGAAATTGAAAGAAGAGGTTTACAAACAGAGGGGTTGTATAGAGTGTCCGGTTCTGCCGATGAAATTGAAGCTCTAAAGTCCAGATTCGAGAGCGATTGGGAACAGACTGAGCACTGCTTCAAATCTTTCGAAGATATTCACGTAATGACTGGAGTTCTGAAACTTTACTTCCGATCGCTTCCAATACCTCTGATAACATTCGATTCGTATCCCAACTTTGTTTCAGCCATAAGTCAGTCCAACAAATCAATTAATAACTCAATTAATAACTCAATTAATTACTCAATAACTCAATCATTTTATTCACTGCTTACAGAAAAACCCGGTTTTGACCTTCGATTGAATGCAATGAAGGAAGCCATCAATGGCTTACCACCGGCTAACTACCAGACCCTTAAATATTTTATTGCTCATTTGCATCGGTAATTTCAAATTTAATTTAATTGTGAATAATAAAGATTTTTCACAAAATCCAGGGTTTCATTACATGAGAACCAGAATTTGATGTCAGCCAAGAATTTGGGTCTAATATTTGGTCAGACTCTTTTGCACACTCCTAATATTCCGATGTTTTTTCAAGTGAATTGTTGGCAACAGGAGAGTGATGTCATCGAAACCCTAATCCAATATAATTCCAAACTATTCCATAAATGATTGAATGCCAAACATAACCACATGACTCATGAGGTGCTAAATGTGATGACTAGTCCGGTCTCTAATCGATTCGAACAATTCGCTCATAATTTTGGTTTTTGCTTAATATGTGTTAAAATTCTCAAACTTTTATAAGAAATTTTGACAAAACTATTGTTTATTTTTCTGTTAAAGTTTTATACAGAAAATGTTTTATTCATTCGTTTAAATTCAAAGTCATTCCAACTTTATTTTGATTTCAATATATCTTTAAGTTTAACAATGTTTTTGAATTCAGCCCTCAAATCGTCAATAATTCAATTCGTTTTATTACATAATTCTCTGTTTTTACTCATCAATTATTGACAAGTTCAATTATTTTAAGTCATTAAATTAAACCATTGAGTATTCTAATGATCTTGATTATTTCTAGAAATAATTTCATTTAATTTAAAATAATTGCCTTCAAAGTATACAGTAGTTTAAACGCCAAAAGCTTGGGCTATCATTTCCTAGTTAAGTTCTGAAATATGATACTTTATCCTGCAATTTGAAAGTAAATGTATAAAAACGATAAAAAACAAAATCGATTAAATTCTTTAGAGCTTTATTATAACGACAACAGTTGTATAGATCAAGAACTTTGTCTTTCATATAAATTTTCTGAATGTTTTAAAAACAAAATGTTGTAAATGAGGCTAATTATAGAATTGTGATCCGAGTCACTCAGTCCACACTCTATATGGCTTTGAGACGATTTTCTACTCAATCGTTGAATAGTTAAGATTTGTTTGTAACACAATTATTGTCATATAAGGGGTAAGTATTTCCATATAATTTGAATATGAATTTAAATATTTTGTATTTTTGGCCAATTCTTAGAATCTGTGAATATTTAATGGCATTCAATGACTCAATCACTTAATTATATTGCTTTCTATATGTGTGAGGATTGACTCAAATTGCGCAGATATTGATGCAAATATAACGAATTAATTTAACTTAAGTCAAGATATATAGTGATTTGAGTAATGAGATTGTGAGGAATCCAATGAAAATAAGACAAAATCCAAATGCGCTTAAACTTTAAACATTAAACGTCTCCTTAATTTATATTTACAAACAGTTATATTTTAGAAATTCTTTCGAGCTTTGAGCTGAACTTGTTTCAAATTAGTCCAAACTCACAAGGATTTCGTAGTATCTAGGTAAGAAATCATTTTATTTAATGTTCTTACAATTACCTTGCAATCTAATTGCTAATCCAATTGCTAATATAAATGCAATATTCAATAAATAGAATTATCCTGTCTATTGTCGTATCCACTGATTTATGCTGAAAGATGTAAAGCGCTTAATAATCATAGAATTTATAAGCATGCTGAATTTGATTCAATAATGATTAATGTATGTCTTAGAGATGATTAATGCGATGACATCTCTTATAATCAATAATTGCATTGAAAATATTAGCACCAAATTAGTAAATATCAAGAATTCTTCGGATAAATTAATGTCAGAAATATATTTCATTTGTCGCTTAATTAATGAGATATTATTCAAGTTTTTCATTGGAGACATCCCTGGACATTTGATTTTAAATACTTTTATTAAAACAATATTAAAATAATTAATATTTAACGTTTCATTTTGTCGATTGTAAAGCTTTTTTGAGTTTCTCATTATTTTTCGTTTATTTTAATCCAAATAAAAAGTATTGAATTTATGCAAATTCATGACTTAAATTAAAATTCAGAATATTTTTGGTTCTTCTTCTCAACAACTCATGAATTTATAACTTTTTTGCTTTATTTGACAATTTCCACAACTTTTAGGAATAAAGAGAAACGACAATCATATGTATTAGTAATACTCTCAGGAATTTATGACATTTTCTTCGGTTTCGGATTAGTTTTCATATTTGAACGCAACAATTCTCAACTCAGATGACAATTAATTGTCAAATATACTAGATACTACAATAAACCTGGATTTAATTGATAAAAATCAAAAACAAGTTTGATATCAAGAGAATAAGTGTTGAGGAATCCATTTACAAAATAGTTGATAATTATTGTATATCTTGTAAATTAATGTTAGATAAAACTAGCTGCACCAAATAATCAGTGATGCCCAAGAGGGAATAGCCAAAACGCTTTTGGATAGTCGCAAGATCTTTTTTCATCTCGTACATAACATTATGATAAGAAACCGAGAGAGTTTATCTGAATTCTTGGTCATTAACTGCTCTAGTCATTAGTAATTGAGTCATTAACCTTTTACGAAGTACCTTGAGTTGACTAGTTTCAATTAACTAATAAAAATTGTATTTTTGAATTTCAGTTGATTTGGTTCCTGATATTTGATGTCTTTACAACACAAACATTTATTCATATTTTTGAACTTTTGGGGTCAGTATTAGCTTTTATGGCATTCAAATCACTTATAGATTTTAAAATAATAGACGCCGACGGCGACGGTATTCTTACATGGAACGATTTCTGTCTTTTGGCTGAGAGATTTGCCAAGATCCAAAGACGTGGAAAATTGGAAAAAGAAGTGTTCGATCGATGGAAAGCCATTTTCGAGAAGTGGTGGAATGAATTAACCTTTTATGCCGACGAAAATAAAGTATGTCTTCTCTCATAAATTGCAGTTATATTCGCAGTGATTAAATTGTTTTACTTTTGGATTCAACTCTTATTACCTTTTGATTTGAAGGACACTGTCGTGGAATTTGATGAATGGCTCAAATTCTTTGAAACGCTTGGAAAGAACACTAAAACACATCAAGAATTGCCTGAATTCTTGAAGACATATCTGCACCTATTTTTCTTGTGCAGCGATCACAATAGTGAGTCAGACCTGTGTCAGCCCTCTTTCAGTCCTCTTTCATACTCTTTCTCTCCCTTCTAGTCATTAGTGAGACTTTAATAAAAAGTTTTCTGAGAACTCAATAGATATACGTTTCTAAAGAAAGACATTATTATAATTGCAATCATTTAAAACATTTAAATTAATTTCTTTTTTCATTTATCAGAAGACGGATTGTTTTGTGTGAAAGACTACAAGAAGTATCTGACGAATCAAAAGATGGATACTTCCAATGCTGAGGAACACTTCAAATATATGCTGATTGTAATGAACGACATTTGAAATTAATTATAGGACTCAAACATATAGTCTAAAGATAGTGAACATTAATATACTTTCAGGAGGAGGACATCCCTAACGGCAATGCCATGACGTCCGACAGATTCAAGGATTCAGTTTATGACTTTTGGGTGTCCGCTAATCCGGAGAGGTATCAGTTTTATACATTAATACTATTGATCACTGTCTTCATTACATGCATTTCTTGTGTCCGACAGTAAAGGCAAATATATGTGCGGTCCTTTGGATCAGTCAATTGATGAATTGCAGAAGAAGATCAAGAAGAAAGATTGAGACTAATATACATTAAATTGTTTATCATATACTATGTCCAGTGCTCGCCGACACTCACTTTATTGATATGTGTGTCCACTACTGTGACTGTGCTGTTAATCTCTGACATTATTAAAGTTTGAGACCTAATATTATATAACATTTATGTCTATATATAGAGTCGTTTAGTCTTCACTCGATTTCTTAATATTGATTTTAACGCATTTCATATCATTTATTCAATTATTATGTTATAAATAAAGTCAAAACCTTTTAATACTTCTAAAATCAAATCAAAATTGAATGTTAGCTTAGAATTGCTTCAAATATTTGATTGGCTGTCGACGAGTAGCGAACCAATCGGTGCAGAGATACCCAAACTAACAGAACTAACAGACGTTTATTTATTATCGCATTTTAACTAATTATAAATGAAAAATAACTGCAATTTATTGATATTAAATCAAATTGTTTGAAGCAATCGTGGATTCAAAATAAACCCATTTCTCTGTTTTTTCAAAGAAAACATTGAAACAAAAGTTGATTTCATGGATACTTTGATTCAAGTTTTTATACATTTGTCAGTTTTAGTCAATTATTAGTTTTTAGAAATTTGACTTTTGAGAGAAGTTTTGATAAACAGATTACTGATTAATATTCAATAAAGGACTTTGAAAGTTTGCTTTTATCTGTACATGTTCAAAAACAAAGCTGGACAATTTAATTTGAGGAGGAAACACACAAAATAAGTTTCAAATTTATTTGAGATATTTGAACTATCAAGTTTTGAATGAAAAGTTTTTGGGTGCAAATGACTATCGAAATATTACAGACATTAAGAATAAAAATCTCCAAGCTGAGTATCTTTACTATGCATTAAGCATATATGCAATTTTAGGGGACAATTTCAATTTATGTTGACTAGGGTTATAATCATAGAAATGATGTTACAAAGTAGTTAAAAAAATTGGTGCATTACTTGAATCAAATTTTTCAACATTGAATGAATAGTGATAGTTTTTACTCATTTTCGGTTTAAGGGAAATTCGATATAAGGGAATAAATTTTGAAGTACCGAAGAGTTCCTTAAATCGAGGTAAGACTATAAAAGTCCAAAATTCGATATTTTTTGAATTATATTATTTAGAATAAAAGTCAGTGCAGTCGACACTCAATTTTAACCTCCGATCAAAAATATCAGAAATTATAGTCGTTAATAAACTCGTTTGACACTTTCCAAAATAACTTCAACCTATATAAACAACAGGTCGGCCGCTCAGGTCATAACTTCATTGTAATATTATGTGATGGCAATCATTCGTATGTAAACAATGAAAGCATTAGATTTGTACGAAGGCTGACAAGCAATCACTGCCTGAAGTTATTACCTAAACTGTTGAAGTATTGTTGGAATCGTACTGATTTCGCTGAAGTTATTCTGGAAAGTGTCAAAGGCATTCTTTAACGACTGTATTATAGAATTTTATAACAAAAAGTGTTATTATTATTATTATTAAAAATGTTTATTAATTCCGGAAAATATTAAATCATTTTCTGTATTCTGAATTGTTTTGAATTATTAATGAAAAGGGATTAGAAAAATGTTTTCGGAACTTATTCTCCGATAATAATGCTGTCAATCCACGAGTGGTGCGGAAAAGTGTCAGTGGATGTGCTCAACTCTATAGTGTGGTCGTGATTGTGCAGTATTTTCAGTGAATTAGGACCGGAGACCACTGAGAACGTCCCCAACCGAAGTAACAGATCTTCAGATTAAGTCCAGTCCCGTTACTTAATGTAAAAAAATCTATTTCTTTTCCAAGTATCAAATTCATTTTAAGCCTATAAATACTTTAAGACCTATAGAATTTACATTCTATTTAATTTAATAACAAGCATTTAATACAGCAAAATTAAATTTCCCGAATCGCATATAAAATAATCCAGGTTCACATTGTTGAATATACGAAAGTCAATCGATATAATTATGAGGAATAGTGGAAGAAATGTGATTATTATGGAAATGAGATAAATATTATTAATAGTTGTGATTAAAATTATAAATTGTGGAGAAAAGTGAATAATTAAAAGAATAATAATCTTCTAATAATAGCTTTATTTGACTATTAATGACGACAACGACTACTTTGATCGCAATATTGTTCACATCTTTTGCCAAACAATTAAATCTCGAATTTATAACTAAACGAAATGACATTAAATAAGCGATAAATTAACAGTTATTTACATAATTATCAATGAGTTTATAATTAAATTTGAATACAGAGATCATTATAATTATGTTAATAAATAGTATGAATGGAGTGGAGCGCCGATTGTGGTCGGCCTCTAATTACTATTAACTCATATAATACACAACAAAAGTTAGAATTTTATGAAAAATCAATTAAAATATTATTTATAGACAACTAAACTGAAAAGTTGGAGTATTTATATGAATTTCAATTATGGTAATATGTAGTGAATGAGATGGACCTCAAACCAACCAGCGATGAATTGATCTGAAAAGTTGTTTGTATAGTTTGAAACTCATTAATACACATTTATCTCTATTAAAATGAGAAGTGAAGCGATTGAAATCTGATAATAATTGGAGGCTAAAAATGTCAGCAAAACATTAATAACAGATGTTTTTTGTGGTCTCGAGTCAATTAAGGTCTAAAAATATATTCTTGGTTATTAAGTCCTGTGTAGGTCTCCGCGCAACACTCTGAGGAAGGCTTTCTTGAACTGTTGGTTCATAAGCGCATAACAGAACGGATTCAGTGGACTGTAATACCAATTAATGAATTTCACGATTAAATGTCGACAACAAAACATATTCTAATTATTTTATGTTAATTACAAACCTATTGGCGTAACAGAGAAAGTATGTGAAGTAAAAGAGATGGTTATTTACGCAACCATTTATCCGATCCGAACAAAACCCTTCGATCAAAGATGTTATGTGATATGGAGTCCAACAGATAACGAAAGCGCCCATGATGAAAGATATTGTCCGCAACGCCTTTCGCGCCCTATTCTCAGACTTAGACTTCTGGCGCTTCTCTTTCTTTCGCCTTCCGTTTCGTATCCTTTTGCTGAGAGTCTGACCCAAAGGAGACTTTTTGTCGGTATTATTGTCGCTACAGATATTAGTAACACTAACGACACAATCATTGTCTCTGTCCTCTTTGGCGGCCGTAGCACTCGAAGGCTCATTATCTAAGTTTGGCTGCAATTCGTCGATTTTTGTTACTCGAGTTATTGTCTTTGAATTGTCGGCTAAATTGCAGTCAACGTAAGTGACCATCGATGAGATCTTTTTTGTACTAGTTGGTGAACATTTAGTATTAGTGTTGACTTCGAGTGGATGTGCGCCACTCTCTTGAACGGTACACTCACTGACTTTGGAAGAGACGACTAAACTTGTTGTTTGATCAATAAATCCGAATTCATTGGCTTCCATAGGAATGGGTGGCTCTTCGTTAACGATGGGCTTTATGTCTAAAGTCGAAGGCGGTTCCGGTCGTCGATGATTATTAATTGAAGTCTCATTTTCGTCGAGGGATTGGTTTTCGCTTTCACTACTCATTTGCTGAGAACTCGAAACAAATTTTTTGTTCGTATCTTTTGGTTTACTATTGCTTTTCGATGCACTCAAAGAGTTGTCTTTAATTAAATTTAGGGGCGGAATCAGATCCATTTTAGTGATTCCAGTTATTATTGGAGACCTTGGGATCAATGCTGTCAGAGTGGACTGGGGCTGAATTATCGCCTCAATGGCTGTACTCTTCTTAGTGTTGGCACTCATCTTATTTTTACCAGTTTTGCCGACTTTAGGTGTTTTTGTTTTGACTTTGGCTTTGATCGGAACTGACTGCTGTGTTGGCGGCGACTCTTCATCGGAATCAAAAATCGGAGAACTGGAGCGGTCCTGATCTGAATTATCCTTATTTTTGTCGTTAAAACTGGTTGTCTCTAAATTCTTGACAGCGTTGTGTGAACCGCCTTCGTGTTGGTCATTAGGGCCAGTGGTTAATGTCTGGCCTTTAGGCTTGTCTTGGCTGAGAAGAGTGCTCTGGGTTTTTGAAATCACAATTCCGGGTTTGGCATCATTTGGTCGACTCATTGAGACTAATGTTTGCATTTTCTTTTGTTTGGCCTCTGCCTTACGGGCCATATCGCTGGCCGTCTTGTAAATACCCCCATAGAGAATGAACAGCACAATAACAGTCACATAAAAATAGCCGATAATTAAAGAAGTGTTGAAAACAGGATTCTTAAGAAACTGAACGGCACACTCGTATGGCTCCAACTCTCGTTTGCCTACAAAGTGTTCCCAACCCATTATACTGATGAAGAAGACTAGAAAAGGAACGATCCAGGTGATGGCTACCATCCACAACACCTTTTTCTTTGTTCTCCAATTTCTATATTTGGCCGCAATTTTCACCGAACAGTATCTGTCAATAGTTATCAGAAGAACGGTATATATCGAACAAAGACATACAGTGTGGTCAGTGGCCAGCCATAGATCACATGGTATAGCACCCAATTCCCAACGGCCCATAAGCACATATACCGCATAGAATGGCATAGAAATGATACCAATGAGTAGATCAGAGACCGCCAGCGAACAGATGAAGTAATTGCTTGGCTGTCGAATAGCTCTCTCGACAACAAATGCGGTCAACACAAGAATATTGCCTAAAACGGTGATAACTATACAAATGCCTATACAAGTGGCTATAAATACAGTTTGCCATAAATTGAAAGGTAGCTCCCACTCCTCTTCTACAACAGTCTCTGAGGACTCAGAAGAGCCGTTGCCGGCTATACACAAATATTTTGATGAATTTTCTGGTGATTGTATGGTTAGGTTAAGACATAATGGAAGTGTTATATTAGGCGCTGAACTGTTAGTGATCTCCAAATCCATTTCCTTCTCTGTCAGCAAAGATCTTTGAGCTTAGATCGTTTCTATTTATTTATGAATGGAATAATAAATGGCCATGAATATAATGAACGTAACCAAGAATGTCATTAGAAGACCAGATTTTGTTCCTATAAAATGAGTTTTTCTTTTTTGAAGCTTGAATTCAATTAATTACTTCTTTTAGTTATTATATGTTTTATGATGTGATAAGTATTTGCAAAATAGAATCCAATGAATGCTCGAAATGAGAGACAAATGTAAGACTTTGAGCTCAGATGAGTCAGTGATGTCAATGAGAAGACTGTTGTGATGTTTGTCTAAAAAGCGCATATTCTCTATGTTTAGTCAATTAGTTTTGAACAAACGAACGAACGGCACGATATCTTCAACACCGGTGGCGTTCCTGACAACAAAACATTAGAATAGCCATTAACTCTTCAATTGTAAATATTCCTTAAGGGACACAACCATCTCATACTGTTCAACACAATTCTGATTTTAATGCTAAACTTCAAACTTCATTAGCACTCACTTCAGACTATTCTATAATTCAAAGCAAAAACTGATCAGAATTTGATTTAAAAGCTATAATAAATTATTTCGACACAAAAATAATGAATTATATTTGATATATACATAAAAGTATTAAAATTGAGAGTTATATGCATTTAAACACATAAAACATTCATCAAATAAAATATTTTGAATATTTATCTGAATTCACATCGATTTCATTTAAACGAATATAACTCAAAATCAATTGTCGTTGAAATCTAAGTCAAAATACTGTATTATAATAGGTTTTATTCATTATATTTCGTTTAATTAAACTAATTAATGCATTTCGTACTCATTGGCAATAAATAAATAGATAAGGAGCCGACACAACACCATTCACTTCGTTATTAATTTGTATTGAGGTCCTAATTTTCATTTTAACGAAATTAATCTATCGAAACAAATTATCAACTATGTAAACTTGATAGTCAAACTATTCCTCAGCATTTAGAAACAAATTTAGTAATTAAATTATCAATTTAATGACAGAATAAAGTTTAGAACCCATATTAACGCTGTTCTAGAAAAACAAGATCAAAATACATATGTAAGTAGCATCAATTTATACATGATGAATAATAATGATGAATAAACAGAAATTACAGATCTTATCTACACTAAAAAGAATGAATTTTATATAAATAAAGCAAATAATCGGTTAAAATGTAGTGGAATATTGAGTCAAATCAATATCTAATAGAGTATTCAATGCATAGTCTGGTCGATAAGAAAAGTATTTTCCTCAACACTGGAAACCATTAAATGTAAAAGAAGTCGATTTATTCTAATTTTTGAAGGCATATAAAAAATGAATTTTGTTATAAATAGTTGTCTTAATGTAAAAAATTTGTTATTTCGTATATTCTGAGCGCAATGTTCTGATTCATAAGAGTCTGAAAATTAGCCGATTTTCAGGCACTGAATAAAAGTTTTCGTTTCTCTAAAACTCAAAGTAATGATCGATAGAAATGTTTGAAACCAAAGAAAAGAAACCAAAGTATAAACTTTTATTCAGTCGTTTATCTTGTTTTGAATTTTGATAAGAATATACGAATCATTAAATTATGATTTCCTTTATGTTTTCATTGAATTTTGGTAGGTCTGTCACATTTTCGAACTTTTATAACCATGAATAATGAAAGCCACTTAAAAGTGCATCGATTAGTCAATGACCGACTGCAGCAAAAAAGAGGGAAATAATAATCAAAAAATTTTTTAAATTCTTGCGACACTTTTTATCAAAAGTTTTGAGGGTTTTGAGGGTTTTGAGGGTCAAATTAATTTTATCTCATACAGTTTTTCAGACAACAAATGAATGCTCGAGGTTTTGGCTTTTATCAAGATTTACAGTATAGAAATCATTGGCGAAACAATACCACTGGTCCTTCAAATGATTGGATTGGATATCAAATTACATTTGGATGTGTAAAGTGTCAAAAATGCAACTTTTGTTTCAAAACTTTTCATCTCAAGAGATATATTGCAAGAAAACTGATAGAGTGCTGCACAGAATAAAAAAACTTTCGATTCAGTGATGACAGAGATGGCAAACGTTTTAAGAACTGGAGGGCTAAGTAGTAATGAGAAAAGAGTTCACAGGTCCGGGGGATATGTTTCCGATAAAACTTCAAATCATTTTACAATACTATTTGTAAGGTATCAGAAAATTGATTGTAGCTTTTGTAGGTCTTTGGGTGTCATCCCTTCCCTTCCCATTTACATCATTCAAACTTGCTGTTAACGCCACTTAAGGTGTGTGTAAATTGATTCCTAATTACTAAGATATTCAAGATTATATTGAAAAGTTTGATTCCCAAACCACGACAAATAATGTTAACCAGTGAGCCAGCAAGTTTATTCTAATAGTTAGAGGATCGGTTGTTTACTTGCGACAGACTTTGAAAAATGACATTCCTGCATGATAAACTAGCTATTAATTAGAAATTAATGAGACTAATTCCAGTTTCAATAGAACTTATTTGCAAGGGGAAAAATTTATGTAAAATCCCGTCCCTTCTCTCAATAGAGCTATTATTCAATGGATGATCAAAAAATCACCCTGTTCCCCTCTGAAATGGATCAAAATTCAATGGTAAGCAGAAATTTTCTCACAACAATACATTTTCGCTAAATTTTGAAAATATTTCAACACAACAATCATTTTTAAATTGTTTAAAAACACATCAATAATAAAAAGAAAATCTCTTTTATTTGTATCTAGGGTGGGGGATACAGGCGGAGCGAGCCATTAGCAAGTCATTAGCAAGCCAGTTTCGTAGAAACCGGAATTAAAAAGATGCTTTATCAAATTATGTCAAAAGTGACTATGATCAAAATGCATTTAGAAAATTTACTGTTGGAAGAATGTTGATCCAAATTTGGCATATTTTAGATTAATTCTCAATTATATGTAGAGCTTCTAAGTATAAGTAAACATCGTGCTAGTAGTGCTCTCTCCTCTGAAAAATTGCTTGTTTCTATCAAAAATTGTTAATTTTGAGGCACATATGAAACATCTTTGTTGTTAACCTATCATTAAAGAAGGGTTTGAGTCACCTAGCAGAATTATGCTCAGACTACTTCATTTAATTGTGGGTTGATCTTGATCATGTCCTCTATGATTTAGTCAGAGATTTGTTTTAATTGTCTGATCTATATATTTTAAAACTTGGCTATGAACCTATTCCTATGTACCATTCGCACTGACCATCTCTGATGTTTAAAGAGATAACTGTAAGAGAAGTATAAAAGAAGAGAATTGTAAAAAAGTTTACTTTGTCTGAGAATATTATTGCGATTATTATAGTTTAGTGCCTTAAGGCTATTAACAGCGCTTTAACTTTTAAACGCCATTTCCATCATATTGTGCTCAACTTTGATTCAGTTTTGTCTTTTGGGAATCTTCTGTAACTCGAGCCGAGACTTAACATTATGTGAGAACAGAAACTATCTCTTAAAGAATGTCTGAATCTTTTCTTCATTCAACTCTTATTAAGTCGATATTGATTTTATCGATTAGTTCTTTAAAAGTGAATTTCTTAAAAACCTTTTAATATTTTATTTGATTTCATAGGAATAACTGAATTTCATCGCAAAATGATTTCGAGTCAATTGTCAATCAAACGCACATTCAAATCAATTTAAACAGAAATATTTTTTTTGACAAATTCTGTATTGTTTTGTGATTTTCTTCAATTTTATTTTTAAACTTATTTTTAAAATAATTTTTTCGACTTTTCTCGAAATAACTTAACGAAAGATTTTTTCAAAGAAAGACGAAATATATTATACAATAAATCTGTTTTACATATAAATATTGTTTGAGAAGCGATTCGACGAAATAATATTTGACATGAATTTTCAGTTATTGCGATTTCGATCCGACATCGAACTCAAACCACTAATCCGTTAAATATTTCACTCGATTACTCTCAAATGAATTATTGATAATATTTTCCAGCATAGGTTAAAAGGGGAAAAATAATAACTTATAAGTTATAACTAAAGTTAAATAAAAGTTTGTTTCATTAAAATTGAATAAATTGGGTAAATCGGGTAAATCGGGTAAATTGGGTTAATCGGGTAATTCAATTAAATTTCAGTAAAAAGTTTTGACTAAAATTTGTATGCAATTTAGTGAATATGACTTCCGATTTGGATATTTTTCATTGAATGAGACATTCTTTTGAAGTCGAGTCCTCATTATTTTTTGAATTACAACCATTAAAAGTCTTGAGCGAAGACTAAATACTCGTTCTCTACAATAAAATCTTTTCATTTTATACGCTGAGTAGAAGTAATAAAGTAGAGGTCATTTTTGTTATCTGTTCCTTACATCCAACTATAGTTACTATTAGCAGATTTCTGAACGACTTGATGAATATGGTCAACAATACCATCCCTTTCTTTCAACAAATTGTAAGACCAAGTATTGAAATGAATGAAAATTATTGAAATCATTTTCATAAACTATAAGCTAATTATTTTGGCTGAATATTACTTAGATCTGTTACTTAGATCAAACACCTATAATGCATTGGGCATTTAATTCACAATAAGTATGATTAAATAGATTGAGTTCACATACAGCTAATCAATAGATACTAAGTACTAATTACTGTTTTTTGGTTTAATAGAATTCCGAAGAATGTAACCAAACATTTGACGTCAAAAATGCCGAAATTGCAGAAAATTACTGAAACAAATAGCGTCACAGATTGTACTCCAATTATCTTAATATAATTAATCAATTTGACTAGAACATCTGCATTGAATATCACAATTTTATTTCGCATCCATCAAATCAATAATCTTTTACTGAAAAAAACTAAACATTCCTGAATAGGCGATAGACTAATTTATCTTGATTAATATGGCAAAATGATCAATAAATCTGGAATATTTATTTGGAATTATTTCGGATGAGTTACAAATTTTAAGCATTGATTTCTTTTTAAATAGAAAACTCAAAATTGGAGGAAAACTTCTTTCTATAAAAACGCGTTTTTATTAGTCAGACTGAGTCGGCAGTAATGACCGCCATATTATAGTAAAGTCATCTTTCAGATGATTGTGATGTCGAACAACAAATCAGTTTGATTTGAAGAAAGCTTAATGATCTCAAAACTATTTATATCTATTTTATTCTCTAATCGATAAAATTCAAACAACAATGAGTTAAATCATTAAGGCTATGAAAATTTCAACCAAATATAAATTGATTTTTTCGACGACAATATAAAAGTAGTTAGAAAAGTGAAGTCACTATTTATATTCATTTTTCTAATCCATTCTAAGTAAGAACAGTCAGAAATTCCATTAAATACTATTAAAAATCCGATTCTCAACTCTTCACTTGAAGTTTAACTTCAAATATATTAATTAGAACTTAAGAATCAAACTAACATTGAATTTATTCTCAAGTATTTAACTAAGCTAGCAATTAATTGAAATTAATGACATTGATTCAATTACCCTGTTTATCGGTCTATAATGCGCACCCGAAAATTTCGGTAAAATAGTGTTTTTTTCTCACATAATGCGCACCCGCCGTATAGTGCGCATATACTACCCTTGATTTTTGGAAAAATACCCTTTTTTCTTCAGATAATGCGCGCACTATAGACCGATAAACAGGGTAGAGGTCAGCAATAATTAAAAATGTTGCCTTCAGGCCATTTTAAGGTACTTCTGGCCGCCATTCAATCTGATGCGACTTCCATATATTTTCTTAGGTCCCAAAGCAACTTAATGAGATTAATCAAATGATCTTGGCAATACTGGTCTGCATACATTAGTATGCATGATGATATTTCATATTTCCACTAAATATAGTGGAAAAATGATTTTTTAACATAAATTATATAAAAACGGAATTCAATACATATTTTTGACGAATTTATTTTTGTTTCTGAAATTTAATTTTACAAAAATCAAGAGATTTAATCAATTTTTTTATTTTCAGAAAATTGTCGAAATGGGAGAATAGAGTGGAAGAAAATAAGAGAAATCAGATGGAATTGAATGCTATTTATAGAGTGAAATACAGAATCAATAAGTTTTTTTTGAATAAATTCATGGAATTCGAACGAATAGAAGCGATAATTTGTTATTTTGAAAAATGGAGCAAGCTTAGAGCAGTCAAATATATCCGGATATTTGGACATAAATATTTATTATTTATTTAATGCTATTATACACGTTATTAAATTATTTCAATGCTTTCTGAATATTATGTCACTAAGAGTTTCGGTTCTTTAATGTGAGTAAAAACAAACAAAATATGTTTTGTGAACGCAATCACACAATGGATGAGAAGTGAAACACGAATAGAGTTTATACAGCGATATATGTATTATATTAAAGTCTTTCGCATTGAAACGCATAAAATCTAATCAGTTTTGTTAGTGTCGAACAAGTCATGAAAAATATGGTCAAATTGAGCGCTGATTTCATGATAGGCACTGTTATTGCATTGTCATCACATACCACACCATTCCCTACAATGAGTGGCGTAAAATAGTTCAACTATTTTACTACTTTCAATGTCATTCGTGCAGTTATTAGCCCAGAGTCCACATCTCACACTCTTATTCTAATCAATTTCAAAAGGATCATTTAAGATGTCGAATGAGGTCTGAGAATCCTTGACTATTCCTGGGTGGATATAACTTGAAAAATTCCGATTTGAAAATTTATTTTTTCCGATTCACAACAGTTTTAAACTGAATTATTTATTTCATTTTTGAATTCTTCAAATTTTATCGCTTCTTATTTTACTATTTTTCAATGAATTCAGAATTAAAGCAATTTTATTGCAATTCGTCGCAAATATTCTTTGAAAGCTTTAAAGTTACCATAAATATCACATTTGTGACAATTGGTGACTCGAAAATTGGCAATTTTCTGCTTTCTTATATATCTATTCCAGTTCAAAGACAAACATCAAATTCATTATAAACTATAGTTATTATAGAAGATTTGCTCCAAGTCTTAATATCTAAGAATAGAGTCTATCACTAAGATCATTTTAAAAATGAATGATGAAAGAAGTTTTTGGATAAAATCACAGGATTTACACAAAAGTATATTTAATTAAAAAAATAATTTCTATTGAAAATCAAAATCTATTTTCAGAAAAATATAAATAATGAAAATTTGGACGAATGATAAAACACGTTTAGTACCTAGCACCATTTTTAAATGAAAATATTTTTTACGTATTTCAAGGCTTATAATTACTTACAAAAATGATTTCACTTAAGATAAAGTCTGGCAGAAAACGATCAAAAGGCACGTAAAGCAGAAAAATGACATCAAACAGATTTTGCTAGTTTATTTTTATCTTCGAATTCAAATCATTATTTTTCTAATAAATTGATTCAAATTTCATTTAAGTCAACGGATAACTCGAGTTTAAAATTATAAATGAAATCACTTTATAACGAGAAATATAAAATAGTTGAAAACTATGAACAAAGTAAACAAGTTAAAACTTAGATACTCCCGCATATGAACAACAAAAAGATATCTTCAAATAACTTTAAAACTTAAAATGCATTTATTTATATCATTTAAAGTTTAAATTTTAAAAAATTTATTTATTTAAGTCATGTCTTCAAATAATTTTGATAAACATTTTCAAAGAAATAATTCATAGTTTTCTTAAATAAATTATTTTCTTAACATTTTCTTTGAATGTTTGTCTCATATATTCAGGTCTAAAAATCAAAATAAGGATTTTTTAGCAGTGATGTCGAAGGTATCCGGCCTCAAGGGGATATGGGGTAAGCCAAAATTTGGGGGGGGGGGGGGGGTCCAGCCGAAAAAATTTGAGGCCATTCTTTGCTTGTTTTACCAAAATTCCCATTTTTATGCCACCATATCGTGCTTTTTCTAAAGTCGAAGGGGGGAGGGGGTAGTGGCAGAAATTTTCAAAACCTCTACAGACCTAGTATTTATTCATAGTCCGGCGCTGGGGGTCCAATCTTCGAAAAAACGAGGGGGTACCTAAGCCAAAAAAAAATCTGGGGGTGGCTATACCCCCTTGGGCATCACTGATCTTTTAGTCAAAATTTGGGAATAAAAGCACAAAATTTTAAGCATTTTCGGTATGACTTGTAGTAGTGCTCCAATTGATTGAGTGACAAAATTGCAATTTTTCTATTAGTTTATAACTTATAAGAGCTGTCGTGAAGTACTTGTAATTCGATAGGAGAGACAGCAGACAACAAATGTATTTCCTTTAAACTTTGTCAAAACGTGCTTTCAATAGTCAGTTCGACAAAACCATTGATATTATGGCAAATATGCTTTCATACACTTGAAATGCATTACGTGAGTGAGTCTCACAAATATGTTTGAGATAACCATTAGCTTTGATTGAGAAACTCCTTAATTCAACAAAAAGCTACAGCAAAAAGCCAAGGCTGTTTAATATAGCTCCTGGATTTTAAACAAACTCCTAGAACAGGTGAAAAGGTTAATATTGTTTGAATATTTTGAATAGAAATTCGATGAATTTTAACGTCAAGAATACTAACCTTAGCCTTAAATCATATACGGATTTGACTTATCCCTGTTTAAGGCCATTGTTCACCATTCAGGAATCAAAATAAATATTTGATCCAAAGTTTTTTCATTTGAACTTTGAGTAAATGAAAAAAATATTTGAAAAAATATCAACTTTGAAGTCTAGAAAAATAAAATCTAAATAAACAAAACAAAAAGTTAATAAAAACCAGAATCTATACTACTCTTTAAATATGCTTCACTGCAGTACACAAAGATTTGAAGACAAAACATGATTTAAGGGTAAACATGAGGAATCAATCAATTTATCCTGATAATGATTTGAGACAAATCTTTTGGTTTTAGTTAATAGAAAATAAGAGAATTTGATTCAAATGAGAAACTTTGTGTCATTTCGTGTCTTCTGAATGTTGAAAGACTCAAAATGAAATCACAAAAAAATATTTCTCAAGATTTTTTGAAAATGACTTTTTAAGAATAAAAAGTAGACGAGAATGCCCCGAGTCATCTCACAGAAAGTTTGACTTCTCTATCATTAATCAAAATGTTAACAGAAGTTCGCGGAAAGCGAATAGATATTGAGTGAGAGGTAGTGTCAGCGCTTCCATCGCTTTGAAACTATGCAAATGGTTTTGACGTTCAAACTTCAAAGAGATAATTAAAATGAAAATTATAGCCAATGGCTCATTGAATTCCAATCTATGAAAAGCCAAAAAATGAATTTTTTAGACTAGAATTCAATTTTTCTTTCTTTCATTATTATTATAAAACTAGAAATTAATACAAAGATAACTCGTTTTTTGTATTCCGTTTGAACTTAATTTAAAAATAATTAAGCGCTGAATAAATGGTAAGGGAATTCAATTCGACTTTATATTCAAGTATTTCTAAAGAAAAGTCATGAGCTGTTCAGTCAGCTGCAGAGTCATGATATATTCACCTTGTAAAGTAATCTCTTTTTAAGCCGGTATCAGATGAAGCACAACATAGACAGAAGATTCTAACGAATAATTGGCCGCTTATTCACCTATCCTTGGAATATCTATTTTTACTCTTTTGTATATTTTTGATGTAAAATACATTATGGACAATTGATCTTTCATCTTTTATTTCAATCAACACAATTTCCGATCATAATAATACTAGTCTGTTCAATTAAAAGCATCTCTTTATTAAAAATCGATTGATGTAGCATGATGCATTATATTTGAGGTTTTCACGTTATCATTCAAAGTAAAAAGAGAGGATTGATAACAATTTTCCAACTTGTAACTTTTGAACTTATAACTATTGATTTTGGTATTGTTCTAAAGTACATGGATTAAGAACATTGGATTACTGACAATAATTGAGCAAAAGTTGGAAACTTCTATCACTTAAAGTGTTATTTGAATGAAGACTTGAGGCAAACATTTCAGTAATGTTTGAAAGTTAATGCAAAAGACATTAATGTTTTCTCTGCTAAAACCTATTCATTGGACTGAAATTTATTATAATTATAATAATAAATGACATAAAAATTATTCATTGAGATTAGGTCTTTTAGGCCCTTCGCCATTAACTTGAATATTAAGTAATTATTGAAAACTTTTTTAAGGAAATAAAAAGAAAAACATTTGTGAAAATTGTTTATATTTTAAAAGTCGTTCCAAAGTAAGTGTTCTGAAGATAAAAATGATGTGCAAATGAGTTAACAACCCTTTCAACTGTTTTGATGAACTTAATTAAAAGCTCCATTACATACAAACTGATGCATTATATCGGAGGTAACTCGTGGTAAGACTCAATTGAATTCATCCATATATTCAACTCTTAAAACTTGAGAATGATTAAAAATGATTGATTATGCAAGCTGATTATATTTTTGACTGTGTTTGCTTGATTAATTAATCGAGCAAATGATAAAGTTATTGCCTTATGTTTTAATTTGAGTCATTCGTTATGTATTTGCATTGGATAGCAATGGATAGCAATGGATAGCAATGTGTTGTATATGTGGTCTGTATTTGAGAGCAAATAAAACTATTTACGACATTATGTAATAAATTTGATATATTTGTGAAAAAGCATTAACTTTGATATAATAATCAGATAAGATGTTAGTCAATAGAGAGCGCATACATGGGCTGTGCTTTTGATTGGATAGCAAACAAATACAAGAAGGACAGCATTGATTAGCCAAGACATATCAACAGGACTGCAAAAGATTCATCTGATCAGTATTTGTCACAACGGGTCCGGAATGTGATGAAAGCGGTCAATAGTTTTATGCATTGTGAGTGTAAAATCATAGTAAACTAAGTTTGGTTATTCTGTGACAAAAACTAAGTCGATCTAAAGTGACAGAAGCAGTGGATCTAATAATACAAAACTACATCTGCCAGACATCTGATGGGAGTTCAGAGTAAGGCCTTCACTGCATTCACACGAATGATGATGAAGTCATGTCATCAAAGCAAACGTCAAATATTGAAAAGTCAACCAAAAAAGAAATAATCTTTTTGTCTCCGCAATCAAAAGCGTCTAAAAATGAGTTCATTATTATAGTTCATAACGTCATCAATAGATCTATAACTACATAATAAACACATTTTATTTTACTAAAAATCTCAACAGTTTTGCTCCAATAGAGCGAAAAATGGAGACTCTCTTCCCAAAGGAGTTTAATTTCATTTAAATTATTAATCAATCAAATGACACATTAATTATATATTCATGTGATTGACATAAAAATGAATAAAATTTTAAGAAAATGTTTAACGGATTTAATATTCGCTATAAATTTATGACAAAAAGTACTGATTGTATAAAAATCAAAGATAACTACAAAATAATTATCGCATTCCTTTAAACATTAACCAATCAAATGATAATATCGCAAATGACTTAATGTAACAAATCTTATTCAAAACTGAATGCTTTACTTATTTTTCTTAATATGGGTTCGATATAAAGGTCTGGGCTTTAAATAAGTCGTGCAAAAGACTACTCGAATAGTAATTACTAAATAATTTGTCGCACAAATAATGAAGTGAATTGTAGTTCAGTTGATTGCCTTATTTCAGAAGAGCGTTGGGCCGACATAACAAGCCATATGTCTAATTACTACATCCAACTCGTGATCACCGCTTGAATTAGAGTCCAAATTCAAGACACAATTCATTAGGCTAACAATCAGGCTCATTTAATTGGTATTTGAAAAAAGCTATTCTTATTATTGGAATAATTTTTCATAAAATCACTTTAATATCTGTTTAATTATTTTCTTTAAAGAGGAGTAAAAAAATTGAAACATTTATTATATATGAGTTTTTAAGACTTCTTTTAGAAAACGGCATTTATTTATTGTTTTTTATAATAGAGAAGGAATACATAAAAAGTCGAAATTGAATTTAAGGACAATATTGTGCGTTAAAGCAGTTTTTCAATGAAATAACTCGAATGAGAATAATAGAAGTGTAAATTGAAGTCTGCAAAGAATATTGGCCTAGAACTTATATAAGTATATACATAAAAGTGTTCGTCGCCCGTAATTCCCACCTTCGATATGCATGACTAATAATGAAACACAAGACCTGAATATTTACTGACTTAATAGTATGCAAACACTCGGGTTCTCAACATTGAAGATAAAATGTCGTTCCATTCGTTCCATTCTATTCGAGTAATCAATTGAATCCATATTCTGATTCACTAAAGAAATTCTATTTTTTTCTCAGACTTAAATGAAAGCCAAAGAATCGCTAAAACACTATCGAAATACTCTATTAAAACCTGAATACAATTATTAGATTTTGTTTCATTTGAATTTCATTAATAAGAAATTTATTCAATCAATACTTTGAATGTATTTTTCATTTTTCAATTGACAAGAATATGAAAACATTTATCACTTTTGTCCGAAACGTTTATACTATAATATTTGAGCAAAAAATAAAGTTTAATGAATCAAAAAAGAGATAAATAAAAAGCGGATAAACCCAGTCTTTGTTTTTCAAATGATTGGGTCCTTTGGGGACAAAGAGTTTAAAATTTGACATTTTTTTCATTAAAATGAGCTGTTTTTAAAAGAATAGGTTTAGAAATAAAATGTGCATAAATTCAACGTAAGAATTGTTGGGAATTTGATTTATTGGACTATTTTTATGAGTATATGAATTGGTAATGAAATGACATTACAAGAAGTGACGCCAAACCAAAGAAACAATTGAAAAATGTTTGAACAATGTCTGCAAAACGACATGCATTTGACTGGTTATTACACATATTTAATGTTTTATCCATAAACCATAGCTTAACTTATCGATTAGAAATAAAGGTTCGTAGGGATAGACTGCTCTCCTATGCAATGAATTTGATGTTAGATTGTTTTTCACTGTAATTCTATTTCCTCGAACAGTTTATTGTGATTATGGGAAAGGTATGCATTCTGTGCATATAATCCCGATTTGTTTGCCATTAAACAGATTAGAATGAATTTTGTGACAAAGAAAAGACTGAATTCTATTCGTTATATAATCAGAATTAAAGCCAAAATATATATTGAATTCATTTATATTCTGTCAATACTTAGACTTGAGTTGAATTCGCGATTCGATTAACAGATAATTATAAACGTTATAAACGTTTTGTTTACGTCTTCTATTCAAATAAGATTTCAAATAAAGTATTCAATTCTGTCTCCTTTTCATTGCAATCAAATTCAATTTATCCTCAGTTTCAGCCATTATTGCATTTTATGACAAAAAAGAAATTCAAAATAATCTTCAAATGAATACTTATTTTTGCAACTCTTTGAAGTTCTGAATTTTTTAACTCAAAACTACAAAAATTAATTACCGTTTCTGTCATTTCCTAAGAAAATCATAATTTAAATGTGAATATTATTTTCAGACTTCTTTGAATTCATTAGCCTTAATGTGAAAAATGTCATTTTATAGCCTTTATATTATATATTGATGTTAAAGGATATACCTGACTATATTCGCTCATCACATAAATTCTTTGAGACATTATCCAGTCTATTGCTAGAGAAAAATGAAGAGATCAAGCAAATAAAGATGTAATGTTACTTCTTTACTATCTGTAATGGGACATTACTAACGGCCAAGCTCAAATCTGAATTTATGAAAATCAAAACTAAAACTTTTTTAGATTTTAGATTTATTCTGACAGATATGTCCCAAAAATACCAATTGATTACCATGATGTTCCCATGGGATGTCGAAACTCAACTATATCTATTTTTGTTTTTTCAGAAACTTCAATCTTGATAAACGATTCATATAATTAAATTTTAAGTGATTCTGAAGAGTAATAAAATTTGATATTTTGATGAATGAATACAACGAATGACACAATTAATTACGAAATAAACAAATATAGTATTCAAAGTAAATAATCAGTCATTGAAATGATTGGAAACAAACAAATTACAGGTTTGTATATTTTTATACTCTTTGATAACAGAATTTGGTTGAATGACTATTTTTATTGCCTTAATTGACCACATTCTTATAAAGGTTATTTTTGATGATACTTTAAACTGAAAAGTGATCCTGTAATCTTTTAAATTGTCGGTCTTTTCATTGAAAATTACGATTCAGTTTGGGTTTTATGTTTTGAAATAAATCTGGATTTGGTATTATTTATACTGAAAGCAACACTAAATATTTGGCGACAGAGCTGTTAATCACACTTATTATGTTTGATCGCTTCAAATGATAAGGAAAACGATCTGAACTCAAATAAAATGTTTGATCGCTTAAAAAATAAATATAGTTTTTGGTGGTTTTTGATGAGTTTATTTTTGATTTGAGCGGTCGTCCCATCAAATTCTGTATAAACAGAGAGTTTGGGCATTATATTGGTGTTGACTTAAACCTAATACAGTGTAGATATGGGAAATCGCTTCCGAGAAAAACGTCATAAATATATTGTCAATTCGGGCAAAATATAGAAGAATTGTTGAAATTATAGTTCAGAAAAAAAATTTCAATTAATATCTGAGCGAAAAATTGTTGATTTCCTCAAAAGAGTTGTTCAAACATAACATAATATTTATGATAAAATTCATTAATCAAATAGGAATACAATTTTCCATAAAAATATCAAACTTTTAGTCGACGGCAAAACTTTCCGATTGATTACTTGACTCGAGGCAATGGCTATGCCAATAAATATGACGCTTTATAGTAGTCCTGTCGACCATTTCAAACACATTACTCTTATTATTGATATCAAAAATAAATTACCAAAAGTTTTGTTCATTACATTTGAAGAATAGTTTGAAATGTCAACTAATTTAACTTTAATTAACACATTATTATCGTATTTACACCAGAGATCAAAACAATCAATTTTTGAATAAAATTGACTCAAATTTCATAGGTTATCGTTGTATCAAATAATTCGAATTCATTTGAAAAATGTAAGCTTTTAAAGAAATAAATTGGATTCATATAAACACTTACTTCCTCTCATATCTAAATTAAGAATGAAATAAATTATACAGGACTATCCATCCGGTTGCAATCACTTGCTCGAAGCTCACTTGCCCGAAATTCATTCGCCAGAAAAATTATCATGCTTAAAAATTTTTAGAAGTTAAAATATCATGAAGGGACTTCAAATTTTTTCATGCATTTTTGTATCATTTACTATCAAATTAATTTCATATTTCATAATCACTTGGAAAATCCCAAAAAACCAAATATTTTTTGGTAAGAATATTCCTATCAAGTTCCTTTATATTTCAAATTCATGAAATTTTTCAACATGATAATTTTTCAGGCAAGTGATAGCATCCCCTATCCACCGGTTGTGCCTGATTCTTACATACTATATTTGCGTCATTAAATTGAAAGGTCAAAAAATTGTGAAAAAGTATTTCTGGTCCTATTGTCCTAGTGGCGACCTGTGGCGAAGTAAACATTTATCAGTAGTTACCGAACATAAGTTCGGATCAATTATTCAAATTAGTTGAACAATAATTTGTTGTAAATGAGGCACAAAATTAAAGTTTATTATTGTTTTGCTTAAAATAATATTCTTATTATGTTTGAAATGACTGGCATTAACCCAAAAATTCAGAACATTATTGAAAATTTACTTTCCGAATGATCTTGTTGAAATGTGTGTTTAAGTTAACGGCGAGTTATTTTCTTCAAGGTAAAAAAGCAAACTGATGAGTAAAAGAAAGAGCTTAAGATAGCTACAATTTTATGAAAATAAATTGATAAATTACAGATTGTGCAAGCTGATTTTGCATAACTCATTGAGTATTAAAGATATTGAATTTGATTTGAAAATAGTATTTGTAATACAAATGTAGTACTGAATGAGGAAATAATTCATTAAACATAAAATTAATTTTCCATTAAATCATTGGATAAAATATAAAGTTATAAATGTTTTGTAATGTTTAACGAGAAGACTGTTTGCGTGTATTTATAGTTGAAATAAGAATTTCATTAGACGTTAAAACAGAAAACGATATATTAATTCATTCATTGATTCGTTTGATATGTTATTTTAGAAATCGATTTTATAAATAACATATGCATTCCATTCGTTACTTTCATTAGCTTTTATTAACTTTTATTTACCGTTTTTTATCGCAATAAATTACAATTAATAAGTAATGTGCTAGATCGCCTATGGGAAATCAGACAATAAAATCCACATGCAAATTAGTCTGATCACTCTCAAATCACAAGGGGATATTATTCTTAAATCTCCAAATTTAGCTGCTTTTTGAAAAAGAAAATCTTTAGAAAAAATCAAAATATGGTTTTAGATTCAAATTTTAAATGTATTAAATGAAGCTTTCTCATTCTCCTTTGATGAGTCATGGCAAAGATCAGAGATCTTAACAAATACGAAGTGAGCATCTAATGCAAACTAAAATCTTCAAATTGTCAAGCTCAGACTTATCTCAATCAAAGGTAAGTACTCTTTGGGTGTATTCCTGTTTCACCGAATCCTATTTCACAGAATCGTTATGTTATGTTATGTTATGTTATGTTATGTTATGTTATGTTATGTTATGTTAAACAATTAGATAAGACTATCCAA